>JAUZND010011120.1:0-87069 GCA_034780555.1 Coelogynopora nodosa | reverse complement strand
TTATTTAATTATTTAATTATTTAATTATTTAATTATTTAATTATTTAATTATTTAATTATTTAATTATTTAATTATTAAATTATTAAATTATTAAATTATTAAATTATTTAATTATTTAATTATTTAAATATTTAATTATTTAATTATTTAATTAAATAGTTAACAGAAAACAATCAACAACATTAAATAATACAAAATAATACAAACCAAAAAAAAACAATAATCATTGATTTAATATATTTAAATTGCACATATGATTATATCATTTATTTAATTAAATAATTTTTAAGCATATATAATTTCAGAAATATAAACTATATTAAGTGGCATGTAACACGTTATAACTTTGCGTTCTACAATTATATTACTATAAATCAATCTGAATAAATGATTGCCTTTGTAAACAAAATAGATTGTTTGTTTGTGTTTCAGCATCTAACAAACGATCATGATTGTTTTTATATAACTAAGTAATAATTTAGTAAATAATACCGCCGATTATATAGTGTGGGCAGTTATATAAACTCCTTAAAAATTTGATCAACGACTGTCTTGTTCAAAAATTCTCAATTTTTTCCATGGCATTGAAGAAAATATAAGGTTTCTAGTCAAGCTGTACACATTATAGCACGAAGTTGTGGAAGTTAAAAGTATTTAAGCTGTCAAACTGGAAGAAGTTTGTCAGATCAACGTTATCGATTTCTGATGAATGGAAAAGTCGACTTTTTCATGAATTTCCCCCGAGAGGGTAGATTTTTTAAAAAACTTTTTAAACTAGAGAAATTTTATTACTCGTATATATAGTCAAGTGAAAGTTCTAGAGGCAATGAGGTAATTTAATTACTAAACTGCATAACATTATAAGTTATGGAACATTTCCGAATGTGTGTGATATTCTTTTCTTTTCTGTTTTCTACAGTATATGACCTCTCCAAAAACATATAGTAATGATCTAAACTTTTTGTGCATCTTCAAAAATTGATTTTAATTGGCTGTTTTCATCTTTTATTTTTGTACATTATATTATTACCTATTGGGCCATTTAACAATTATAATAGAATATATATTGTGTCTTGCCGTTAAGTATGTACTGTATGCTTCTTGCCCATATTTACAATGATAATAATACATTTACAACATAACAAAGTATATATAATACAAACAGCTAAGCTAGTTTGGAGAACAAAATAAATACTGGTTATAGAAATCGATGTCTTATAGCTACACAATAATACATATACTAAACTATACAATCTAAACTAAATTGTAAATAAAGTCTAAATAATAACAATATTAGAATAGAATGTCAATAATTAATCAAATATATGTATTTTGTAGTATGTTTGGGTTAAATGATTTCATTATTGTTTCACTTATTTACTCTGAAACTAAATACAATAAATGTTACGTATATACATGAAGGTTTTATTTAGTCAGTTTAATTTAATATATATTATATATATATATATATAGGTCTTATAAGTATAGAGTTCCATTTTCTATTATACGACATTAGGTAGAATTTTTACAAAAGTCATATTTGGCTCTAAAGATATGTAATAGTTTATCATGGTTAACTAATTCTCCGTTATATATAGCTATCTTTATTAGTAAAATGAGTAATCAACTCATACATCACTAAGATTATATAACATTTGAGAAACTATGCAAATGTGATCAATAATATACTTACTTCTAATGACAGGATAAGTTAAGCGCATAATCTAAGTGACTACATTGGTGTACAACACTTAAGAAAAGAAAGTTTAAAATTATTAGAAAGAAAATATTTTATATGAAATAAGCACTAAAAAATGATTTTTTACTATAAAAAAGGACAATCATATTATTATGTTTATATAAAAATAATATAAATAATAATATTAATAATAATAATAACGATTATAATTTATATTTATAAACATTATTTTTCTTTTATCTTTTCCTTTACTGGCAATCCGAATATTGGAAAAGGAAAGTGTATTTCATTATAAACAAACCATTAAGGGTGGTTAACTCTCGATTAGCACTGTTGCTAGCTAGGAATGGAAAAGTCCGAGGATGGGCTTGAACCTGTCCCGAGATAACATTCTCGGCATCCGCAAACCAACGTCTTATAACCACTCGACTATTTTCATTCCCTAAAACACATAAGTAGTATTCATGTAATATAATAATAATATTCAATCATTGTTATCGGTACCAAATATAGGTACAGAGTAAAAATATGATTGGCTAAGGTGTAATTATTAGACTGTACTTTATAGTTACCAACATTTAAAACATTACATTTACGATAAGCAATATGCTATCGACATTTTCTTGCATATGTAGAAAATTTATAAGTGTATGGTGAGTTAATTGTTCATTATATTAGGAAAATAAATACTTTTTTCTATTATTAGCAAATATCGTTACATGAGAAAATTAATGTTAACAGTTTACAACTCCACTACTGATATCGGAATATTTAGATATAATACACTATGAAACCAATCAAATGATACACAACATATTTTATCCAATTATAAAGTTAATACGATATATACCATAAAGTATGCATATGTATATATTTACAAAGTTTGATTAACAGTTGATTATGCATTATTAACACTCCATGATACACTACATTGGTGACACTACATGATACACTACATTGGTGACACTACATGATACACTACATTGGTGACACAACAGGATGCACTACATTGGTGACACTACATGATGCACTACATTGGTGACACTCCATGATACACTACATTGGTGACACTACATGATACACTACATTGGTGACACTCCATGATACACTACATTGGTGACACTACGTGATACACTACATTGGTGACACAACAGGATGCACTACATTGGTGACACAACAGGATGCACTACATTGGTGACACTACATGATACACTAAATTGGTGACACTACATGATACACTAAATTGGTGACACTACATGATACACTACATTGGTAACACAACAGGATGCACTACATTTGTGACACTATATGATATGCTGCATTGGTGACACCACATGAAACTACATTGGTAACACCACATGATACACAACATTGGTGACACTACATGATAAACTACATTGGTGACACTACATGATACACTACATTGGTGAAACTACAGGATGCACTACATTTGTGCACTATATGATATGCTGCATTGGTGACACCACATGATACACTACATTGGTGACACTATATGATAAACTATATTGGTAACACTATAGTGTTAATCATGCATAATAAATTGTTCATTAATATATATATATATATATAAATATATGTATATCTTTTGGTCTATCGTATTTACTTTTAAATTGAATCAAATAATTTTTTGTATAGTTGCAATTAAAAAATTAATTTTGGTATTGTCTTATTTTTGAGGTTTTTAACACTGTAATTGTTTACTTTAGACACCATGCAAGGTCGTTTTGGTAGATATATCAATTATATGATATATTCGTTTTACTATACATGGAAGCTCATTTGCACATAACAATTTTATTTAAAATTTGGCTGAATTTCCATATTTAAATGAAGATTAAATAATAATAATAATTGTGACACATACGAAGTCAATCTACAAGGAACTGTTTTTAATTAACTGGAATCAATAACATTTCTCATAAAAGCCCACAAGGTAGCTACCATATCGGTGACTGCTTAGTTCTCTGGTTACGCGTCACTAAATCCACACAATCCAGATTAAAACTGACGTAATTGAAGTTGCCTCTCTCTCTCCAGTTTAATAATTAACTTTATTTGAGTTCAGAAGCTTCCTCATCGTCTCCCAATCCCATTGGCTGATGGTAATAATAGGCTATTGCTATTGGCAACCTTGGTTGACCCTATATTCGCTTGTCTATTACTATTTTTGCAGTTTAGTTACTCGTCTCCTCATCCATACTAGTTTGTTTTGTGCACGCAAGGCAAGCAAAATTTGTTGTTGAACAACTGATGGATGGATGCATCTGGAGTATTATGGCGCTTACAGTTGAATAACCAGATTAAGTTCTGTATTCTCGAAAGAATCTTTGACAGCAATGCGAATACTGAATTTTTCTACACGTTCTAATAATATCTGATCTGTTAAACTTTATGAATTAAACGCAGAATTCATTCAAATACAACATATTTAAGTATGGGTAATTGTTTTGACAATGAAAAAGTCAGACATTTACAATACAAAAACAAATTTTAATAAGTACTGGCTGCCATTAATGGTTTAGACTATTGTTGCTTGCAACGTTACCAACACCAACATGTTTGGGGGATTTAATTTGAAAAAGATATCGACGGGCGAGTTCCCATTTGGTAACATCGTATCATCGGTTTCATCTATGGCAGAGGCCGCTTCACGCAGTGTTTCGCAGGGTGTTGCAAACGCGACGGCACCCCACACCGGCTCCTCTGTAGCCCAGCCCCCCCACAATCAGCCGCAGCGGAGTCCCCAGCAGCCACAAACCGCGGTTCAGCCACAGCAGTCACTCAAGCCCAGCATTCCATCAACTAACGCAGCTGCAGGTCCGTCGCAGCATCCTATCATCGGTGTCAATCAAGCCGCAAAGCAGCCCCAACTAATTCGACAGCAGGCGAGTTCCGGGATGCCTGCTGCTCCCCCTTATCCAGCTCAGCCGCGTCACGGGCTCAACTCCGCTCACAGCGTTCCGCCACAGTCGTCCCCGCAGCAACCGTTGCGAGGTGTTTCGCATGCTAACAGTGATCCGCGTTCATCCAGTAGTACATCTCATCTGCACATTGCCGGTGTCGGTGGCAGTGGCGGTGCCGGATTGCATGCACACCCCATAAACTCAATTCATCCTACGAATCTTCTGCAGGCATCTGGTGGGAATAACCCAGTAGCCATCGTAAACAGTCCGCGTCCTCAAAGTACAAGTCCTGTGCAGCCTAGTGGCAACCATATTCGAAACGCTACCAATTCTGGAAATCACAACAGAACCGGATCTTTTCATGGTGCCCCTGGAAAACACTCGGTGTCTGGATTACTTACTGAATCGAACAAAATAGGTGGATCACTGAAGTTCCCACTTTCACCTAACGATGCAATGCACAGTCCGGGTCTAATTAGTCTATCTCGAGCAGAGTCGGCAGATTTGAGCCGCACTCATTCTCCCAGGCCCGGTGATGCACGCCAATACCGGATACTGGGAACTCTCAAGGAACTCCAGTTGGCACTTCAGCAGCGCTCGAAAGAGGTGCTTCAACGTGATGTAATGATAGGTGAGCTCGAGGCTGAACTTGACGAGAAGGATGTTGTCATCGAAAATCTGCAGCGAGAGATTGAAAAGTACAAGTCGATGCTGCGTCCACGTGATCGCGACAGGGAGCAGCGCGGACGAAATCATCATGATTCTAGGAAACTGCCGTTGGCTCTCCGGCAGGGTAGTGGCGGCACTAAGATTCGATCTAAACGATTGGCAATATCCGGGGAGTCTTCGAAATATATGAGTCCTGTAGGCCAAAATCTTCCGATATTTGATAAATCTGACAGGTGAGGGTTTGAAATTTTCAATTATCAATTTTCAACGAAATCAATTGTTTATTACGCTTAGCATAAATTATAAATTTGTGTTTACATAATATGTTCTACATAGCCGGTATCGCTAAAATATATAATAAATAATCTAAGCATTATAAAACGAATTAATAATTTTTACTAATTAATTGGTAATTGCTATAACGAAATTCATGATAAAAATGTTGGTTTACTTGCTTTTTTAACAGACAAAATATATTTTAAATTAATTATTTACGATGTGAACTTAGATTGCGAAATGAGCAATCTAATTGTCTTTTTTATTTATTTCTTGCTCTGAATAATTACTTTTTTTATAAGTGAAATTGATTTTATAAAATGATTTGTTTTATTTCAGTCATGACTATTTGAACTTAATTAATCTAGCGGCCATCTTCTAGAGGATCAGATTTTTTAAACTTTAACTTAACTTGATTTCTTCATAGTTTTCGTTGCTAGATGGTTTGATATTTTTAAGTCAAACAGCGGCATAGCAAATATTTTACTGATTACAGGGATCAAAGCCAGTCAGTAGCATGAATAATGCTACATAGAAATAGATAATTAAATTTAAACTACAACAAAAGCTGGAAAACAAAAAGTTATAATTGTATTTGTTCAGATAGCTCATAAAATTGTTTGATGAAAAGCAAATTACGAATAATTATTAGTAAACAAAATGTTAAGAAATCAAGGGTGGTTTAGCTCAAACATAGCATTAGGCAGAACCGATATTTGTTATTATTTTAACTCAGATTTTCCAGGTTGTCTCAGATTATGCAAAAGTTAGACTTAAAATGTCACAAATGAAATAACAGTATTGTTTGAGTAATTGTACATCCAATTAAAAATGTTTTGATAAGGTTATTTTGTTATAAAATATATGTAATATTAAAAACCATAACTTCTCCGAAATAAACCTTTATATACAGTATTGCATGTTTATTGCTGAATATTTGAGAAGCCAGGAAAGAAAACTTATGTTATTGAAACTAGTTGTTTAAAACCAAAACTCCACCAAATTAGTATGGATAATTAAAACGTACAATAAAGAGTCTTCTTTGTAAATGAGTGTTATCATTTGATTGATACCTTATACATATATTATGAATAACTAAAAACATGATGAAGAAGACGACATAAGTTGATATGGGAATATATGAATTCTTGTGATATTTTTTAATTAAATATTTTGTTTATATAGCTGATAAATATTCATCACCATCAATTTCGACATGTTTATATGCAAACAACATTCTGAATAAAGTCACAAGAGTTGCTAAACATTCAACAGACACAGCTGTTTGCTAAGGGGAGATAATGATGTGTTGGGATTCGAATCGGCTACCTCTAGTTTCAATCAACAGCGATTTAAACCAGTCAACCTCACACCATTTTGTAATTTAACACATTTTAACCATTTAACTTTTTATTATTCATGTAATATGTTCAGCATAAAATGCCAATAGTTTAAATAGTTATTTAACTATATATTTAAAATGTTTATATTTAAATATACATTTAGCAATATAAAAATTTCACAACATTTACACTTTATACTATATACTAAACAATGTAGAATTAAACAACAGGGAAATTAATTTGATTACTATCTTCAATAATATGTCTATAGAAAAAGTAAGTACACTAAAAGAAAGTAACCCTCGTTGCACGAATATAAGAAACATTCTCAAATTACTGCTGCATTGATCTGTAATGTTTGATTCTATCACATTTTCAACACATTATTAATTTTAAAAACATACATAACTGGCGCTGAAAGTGTAAAGTCCTACACCATCTTCCTTCTACACGTGTTCTACTTTTTTATGATTTAGTCTATCCCCAGTTGTGTTTCTGCTTTTTGGATTTGGTAGGCTGTCTTTTAAATCCAACGGTTTGACTTGCCATCTTATTACTCCAGGTCTGTTTTTTTCATAGAGTACAAGTTATGTTTGGATTGTAATCATTTTTACAAATAATATTTGTGGTTTGGAAATAATACTTCTCTGTTTGCACTTTCAGGAGTTTGGTCCTTTTAATTATTAAAAACATTTTAATATACAAAATCGGTTCTATGTCTCGTTATCCCCTCTAAACCCCCCTCTATGCCCTACCCCTGTATACCCCTCTATTACACCTTTATACACCACCTCTATCCCCCTCTATGCCTCCTCTATGCTCCCCCATCTATGCCCCGCCCCAACTTTTTTAATTAACCGACAATAAGATGCCTTTACGTTGTACATGAAATCTATTCTTAAAATATTATCTTGAATTATTAATTTATTGAATTTCTTTGAACTATTTGCATGACAATAGTATAGGTCGCTTTGGCGTTTTGGCAATTACAATATTATGTCATATCTATAACATATACTAAATAGCATGACATTATTATGACAGTAGTAATGGAGCAGCATCACTGTTACAAAATATAAACAATTTAAATTATATTCAATCTAGTACTTCACATGTTACATATCCAATATTAATATAACCTGAATCTAATATGTTTGTGTCTACTCAATTTTCTAACACGAGTCATTCTAAGTTTTATGTTATACAGTATATGCTATCCATTCTGGAAATATTTATGTTATAAAATAGATTAATTAAATAATTTTAGTATTTCTAATGAAACAGATAAAAACAATTATAATCTTTATCGTGTGAGATTTCTTTTTGACTGTTAATATTGATGACAAAATTGGATGGCGGTATAAACAAAACTAAATGCATTAAGTGTTTGAATAAGTCGGTAGCTACTGGTAAATAGTGAGCATTAATAACCACTTTAAAAGCCTGATATGTCGTGTTGCGGGCACTTTGGGAACATGAATGCTTCAGAGGAACAATATCAATGTTAATTGTTATTTATTGGTGACAGCTAATGTAATGGTGACAATATATAGGATGACTATAAGTGTATACTATTCAATATGTTTATACATTCTATAATATACTCAATAATTATACAATTAATGTAGACTAAAATTATAACATTTCTGAACGAAGGAACACTTAAAAAGTAAAAGTGGCAAAATATTATTTTAATGCTTTGAAAATTAAATGAAAATCCAATGCGATGAAAATATTGGAGAACGATAAAGACGACAATTTAAAATTCACTAGAAATTTACGAACATGTAGACTAGAAGTTTATGATCATCACTAGAAGTTTATGAGTGTATAGACTGAGATGTAAAAGAGACGACTAGAACTTTATGAACGTAAAGACTAAACGTGTATAAAAGATTCGACTAGAGCATGATACACGTTATCACCAAAATGATGCATATTTAATTAGAAATATTAAAACAGGAATTAACTCTATAAAATTGTAACACTTATTAGTATACAATGGTTCACTTGTAAACAAGAAACTGTTACAAAAACAAATATTCTGAACAGTATAGACATTAAAACAAAACAAAACTGTGGTAAACGTTAACATAAGATACTGATGAAGGTTAAAAACATAACATTGTATATGTGTTAAAGCATTACACTTGTATGAGCACTATAATTTGTTATCATTATGGAAATAAATTAATGCTGCAATATGAAAATATAATGCACTTTAAAATAGCATTATTGGAGACATGTAAATGTCCCGTTGAGACCTTAAGTCAGCAGGAAAAGAAATTGAACCACGCACAACGTGAAGATTTTGTTTAAATGTCGATGGTTTGAATGTGAACTATTTCCTGTCTCTTTAGGCAACATTTTTTAGAATAGTATCTCTGCAACATGAATCTGCAACATGAATGGAACATCACTGTCACTTTATTTAATTAATGAATTTCCTTTATTTATTTTGAGTTATACAATGAACTTATATGCACTTCACGTGTTTGTATATTTGAAATTAACGCTATAAAATCATAATCCTTATCACTTGAAATTGTTTTATGCATTTGTAGTCTAGAAACTATTGTATAAACTATTATATTCTAAGAAATAGTAGAAGTTTAACATTTACAAATGATGTGGCATATAAGCTAAAGGTAGAAAATGATGGATGATAAGAAGATTTTAATGATGTATTATATGACGATAACTTATAAATAACATATCAAATGATATGTAATAGTTAACAATATAACTTAAATAAGAACAATTAAATTAATTTTTAATAAATTTATTAATAAATTAACATGTAGGTATGTAAATAGTTGCAATAGTTTTTAAAACAGTCTATGTCTTAAAAATTTTAAAAATATTTGTTCTGGTTTAAAATGAATGTTTACTTTTTTCCTTATTGTAAAATGTGATGTATGCATTTTTAGAACATTTTTATTTTATGTTAAAATTTGTTTATTTAAGTTAATTGAGTTTTAAGTTTTAGATATGATTAGAATAGCCTATACAATAATTTAATGATAACTATTCTTAGCTTAATTCACAAGATGGGATATTCACTATTACAAAGCGTGTTAAATATAGTTCATAAATGAATTTTAAGAAATAAAATCGAATTAAGACTCTCCAATAAGTAATAAATATAGCATAACGATATGAACAATTAATTAAAATTAATAATAAATTAAAATCTGTTCTTACTATATTTATGCTTGTAAGACTATCTATAAAAATATAATCTATTCGTTTTGAAAATATTTAAAACATCTTTTTGTAATTTAATTTAACGTATACGATTTATTCATCTCTTCATAACAGATTACAGTTTAATCATTTTATTCATTCAAAATATGAAATGAACAAAAATATCACAATTCAATGATAATTCATCAACATAATTTGTATTGTTAAAAACAACAGCTCTACCGTAACCCTCATACATTTAATATATTCTGTAGCAGATGTAACCAGACTACTAACACAGACTACTAACATGTTAAAGTTTGCCTAAGGCCATAGAAGTGAACTATGTATGCAATTAACTCACTCTATTTACTAAAAAAACATTAATTTGTGTGAATATTTCATACTATTATTCCCAAGGCCAGAGAATAAACTGAAGTATTATTATATATAGTCATCGGTCAATAAATATGTAAGCTTGTCCACTCCTCCACCATAACGATACGATCTGAAAAAATGAGCGTATGGATAGAAAATATGTAAAATTAAATGTTTAAACCAATTATCTAGCAATGTAAATCTATACAAAAAATTATTATTGGTAAAATAAATGATTTATAAAATTGAGATGTTCAATGGATTTAAAACAGGTTTATATATATATATATAATTTTTATAAATTTTAATATATACATAAACTTGAATTCATCTACAGTATTTTAATTAAATAAATGCAAAATTATGGGAATAATGATGACGCCCGCAAACCAGTAAACAGCCATTGTTTGGTTTCTATTAAATAGTGAATATTTCACGTTAGTTTATTTAGTTGGAATATTTTATTATGTTGTTCATGTACAATTTGAGGTATTTTATTTAACCGTCCTAACTGCATATTTAATTAAATGACATAGAATCTATAGTGTAATACATATTATAACATTATCCCACTTTCTATATATTCAGAAAAAATTCTCAAACATCTATTTGCATCTATTCCGCAATTTTTCGAGGAAATTAATTTTATATTTTGTTAAAGGCAAACCTAATTTGAACCATATATACTAACATTTTGAAAGCAAAGGTCGGTTGTAAACACGCTAGTTTAAAGTATATTAATTCTACATTTAGTTTACAATAAAAATATTGAATTTATTTATATATAACTATTTCACGCAAATTTGTTATTAACAACTATTTAACAATGATCTATTATGTATGATTTATGTAAGTGTTTTGTAGATGTAGTAAATAGCGACAGAGAACAATACTCAAACACAAAAGTCTACCTCACCAATCACTATTCATAATATGAATGATATATAATATCTAATTCCCTACCATTCGTTGCTACGACTACAATATAAGACAAACACTGAATATTATTATTACTATAGAAATACTATTGATTTGTAGATAAAACGAGATAAAAAGACAATCAAGTGAAATAACCTCGTTCACTTGGTTAATATTTATGAACAATACAGAATACATTGTAACGCAATTTGATTGCGTCAACTCGGCGAAAAATCAGTCATCTGCTATTGTATTGTTTGAATGACACCAGTGTGTTTACGTTTCGTTCTCAAGTCTCTTGAAGTTGCACATTATATACTATATATGATGGCGGGATATGTAACACCCTCCTATCTACATCTGCAAATAGGATTTTTGAATGGAAGAAATCTCTCGAGTTAGTCTCAGAATCACTTCAGATTATTTCTATTAAAATTATTACAAAATAGTAACTACTAAGTTTAGTACCCTGTATTATTCGTAATGCGTAACACCATTTAGAAAATATAATGTTTGTTTGAGATATTTTTGTATAAAAATATTTTAAAATATTATTTCAAACAAAATTGTATTTACATTGTTTATAATGTGATTATAATTCAGTTCTAAATTTCAGAATTAACTTTCAAATGTAAAAAAACTATTTGCTATTAATAATTTAAAATTCTATTATAGTTTATAAGTATAACAAAAGCTATTTTTTAATTAGATTTATTCGTATTGCTTATATTTTTATTATGTTGTAAATAAAGTTGGACGAATAACAAAAGTAAGTTTACCATCCAAAGTGCCATCACTAAGGTTATATATATATACAACGAAAAAGTAGGTTTTGTTTACTCAATTCAATAAATTGTTGGAAGCAATTAAGTGAATTTGACAAAAAACTACTTATAATTTAATAGATAACTTTTGTGTAATATTTTCAGCATTATTGAATTCGTGATATTTATAAAATAAGTTGAGAGAAAAAACAAATCCACAAAATCTACAAAATAAAATATGCGAAATGAACAAAAAATAAAATAAATCAAATAATTGCCATCCCTATTTAGAACAAAAGAATTGATTCAACGAGCAATTCACGAGAACGACTTCATGAAGCATCTGGATCCGGGGCAAATTTTGGAGATCGTTGAGAGCATGTATCCTGTTGGGTCCAATCGAGGCTCTTGGATCATCCAGGAAGGCGAAGTCGGATCCGTTGTATATGTGTTAGAAGGTGAGGAGGCAATTCATAACATTGTTAACTTGATTTATTGCATTCTGTACCGGATAAGGTTATTTAGTGTGCATCAATTTGGAGAGATATTGTTAAGGTAGTCGCAAAACTATACGTTAATCATTCAAATTGAAAGCTCTGGTTGCTTTAGATTCTTTAATTGATAAATTTAACAAGGGGTTATTCAATGTACTATTCGCAAATTTGTCCATACTATATAAAAAATGCTAAATTTTTATTAAACATTTACATAGCGTGAAACGTTCTTAAGAATATATTAAGAAATACGTTTCAATTTATAAGTTTAGGGAAACATATATACATTACATTATTGTTATCTTTGGTAATATTGTTGACATTATTTGTTCCTGTTGGTCTTATTTTCGACATTATTTGTTACTTTAGGTCTTATTTTCGACATGATTTTTACTTTAGGTCTTATTTTCGACATGATTTGTTACCTTTGGTCTTATTTTCGACTTGGTTTGTTGCTTTATGTCTTATTTTCGACATGATTTGTTACTTTTGGTCTTATTGTCAGCATGATTTGTTATCGTTGTTCTTATTGTTGACATGATTTTTTACATTTGGTCTTTTTGTCGGCATGATTTGTTATCTTTGGTCTTTTTGTCGGCACGATTTGTTATCTTTGGTCTGATTTTCGACACGATTTGTTACTTTAGGCCGTATTGTCGATTTGATTTGTTAGCCTCTTATATTACTTTTTCTGTATCAATAATATCACGATGTCACGTATAATACTATAATATATTGACTGTATACTATTGCATTGCAGGTAACCTGTAAATTATTTATCTCTATATGAATAAAATGATTAATGTAGAGAATATTGTGCTGTTTTATTATGTACTTTATATATTTCTGTCAGCCCGTTATTGTATGTAAAATATTGATGTATTGTAATGCGTATATATTGCGTTGTAATTCGCCTGAATAAATGAAGCTCTCATGAAGTTAATATAACCTTTGAAAATACACTTCACAATGGCTGAGCATTATGCTGAGAAACCACAAAGCATCCACATATATCACTATTCCGACAAAGTTGTTTACAGTTAGATAAGTGAAGCGAGTCTATCCTTGTGAATCTAATGATGAAGAAGCAACCCAAATTAAAGAACAAGATCAAACCTCAATCAAAATGATTATTTTGTAAAGTAAACTCTCCAGTGTATAAGATATATAATTATTCATTTTTTTAATTCCATATTTTGATGGCATGTATATTGTAGAATTACAGTATCATTGTTTTATAGTATTATAATATTTGTACTATTTTAAAATTAATGAAAATTTGTTTTTTTAATAAATCATATAAAATGTAATTTATTTCCATTTTATTTATTTTAATTATAATATATTATTATATATATTATATATCATAAATTATATGATTATGGCAAAATACTCAATATTTTTTATGTAAATCACTTGAGCATTAAAATTAAATAGTTTTCATACTTCAATATTTACAATAGGTATCACTTTCAAATGTTCTTAATACTAATTACAGTATTTAGGTTATAAATATTAAAAAATAAATATACGTAATCAATTTCTACACTACAAAAGTAATCTAGATACATACATACTTATTAATAATACATTATTATTATTAGTAACAATTATTTTTTATGGAAAGTATCTAATTGCACTTACATCAATTCTAACAATAAAATAAAAATGTTAGACATAAAGGATTAAACTGAGAAATTTAATATTGCTGTTTTCAATACATTTTTATGCTTGATGGAATTATGCATGGGGAAATTCATAGAACGTTCAAATTTGTGGAGAATATTAGAGAACGTTTAATTAAAATTTTGTGGAAAATTTCATAACAAGTTTCACTTAAATTTTGTGGATAATGTCATAGAACGTTTCATTTTTTATTTTTGAAATTTCATAAAATTAACTATAAGACAGAGTGTAATAATGTGACGAGTTGCATTGTTTTTAGATTTATATAATTTTTATTTAGATATATTTATTATTCAACTTTATGATAGAAAAAATGCCTTTTCTATCTTTACGCGCGATTAACTGACAATTTGTGGACATTTCATATATATTATAATTTGTTACTTTAATTATATATTGACAGAATAGGCATTTTATAGTTGATACTTTACAATAATTATAATTACAATAGTAACTATATACATACATATTAAATATACAGCAACATAAAAAAATTGTATGAACTGGCCAATGTGTAAATATTTAAAAAATTGTGTAAGAAAGTATGAAATGCCAGTGTGAGTATAAGATGGACCAATTTATTCAACACTAATAATCATATCGCGGCGGCTCGAGGTTATAATTACACTGCATTTCTTTGTTTCAGAGGGTTTTGTTGAAGTGACAAAGATGGGGGAACGACTGCGAGAAATGACAACTGGTACTGTGTTCGGAGAGCTGGCAATCCTCTACAACTGTACTAGAACCGCTAGTGTTAAAGGTACCACCTTCCTCATGGGCAGTAAAAAGTTCACCTGATATCGATTATTAACATATTATAACATAATCGAATGCATACAGTTATCATTAAGTCCGCGATAGTCTGTGATTTATTTAGTAACAGACTACAGATATAAAAATTATTTACATGTAATTCTTATAATACAGAAATTCTGCCTGTCAGTATTGTAAATTTAGTAATTACAAAATATATTTAATTTCAGCATGTAATCAGTTAAAAGTGATAAAATAATAGTATTACATTAAATTAAAAAGAATTGTTTTAAATTCTTAACTATACTAATCTGTATAATAAAATGTAACAATTCTCTCTTTGAAATAAATTTTACCAAAGCCCTTTAAAAAGTATGGCCAATAAAGTCATTAGCTATCCCAATCATATTGAACAATCATTATTACTAGTAAATAGTGTTTCTATTTGCATTCCTTCTACGTTATTATATTAGTTATATATTAATTTATACCATTTGGCCTATTAAATTGGGGGTGGGGGTTCAGAGGGACACGATTACACCGTTTTAAAATAAATATTACAGTTGCACTTTTTTAAATACTTAGCATTGCTTATTTTCATGGTCAGATAGTCAGATATAAATAATTTTCATTGCATTTTTCCTTATTCTTTAGTTGGACTTCTTCTCTTCTATTTCTTGGATTTGCCCCTGTAATACATTTTGAAAAAAATGTATATTATTTATATAAAAAATAAAGAAATATACTATTTATTGTATTTATACAACTCTCTGTTATTATTATTATAAAACTGAAGTTATTTATCATTCCGCGTAATAAGTTACTTGAATAAATTCTACGATACATATATATATATAGTATATATTGTATATATACATTAATTTCAGTTTTATTTTTCAAATCAATTTATTCATTATTTGATTCAAGTCAGTATTTTATATCTCCTTAGTCATGTTACAGGTTAGCTATCCTTACTAACAATATTATCCTTTCGTGTTGAATAATGAGTATCGTTATCCTCAATAACCCTCAGTCAACTTTTCCTAGTTTACTCGTCGATATTTCAGCCATGACCGATTGTAAACTCTGGGCCATCGATCGGCAATGCTTTCAATCGATAATGATGAAAACCGGTCTAAGAAGACAAGAAGAATACATTCGGTTTTTGAGAAGGTGAGATCTCCCCATTTCTAATATCATAAAAATGCCTTGCTCGTACGCTCCCGCTCTTAATCCTTAACTCTATAGGGTTATACTGATCATTTATCTAAATTATTTTTATGTTTAGACAACCTTAAAAGCGGGTCAAAATGTTAAATTCAGAGATAAATATACTGTTTATTAATAAAATACCAAAATAAAATACTCATTAATTTATTGTTTGAGTGGATAACTTTATTGATTGATTGATTGATTAAGGTTTATAAAACCAGATCAGCTAATGCAGCTGTCTACTACTGAAAATCCATTCACTTAATTCCGCAAACTTTAATATAGCCAGTGTGTTTAGATATATATGGGAATATGCATAGACATAGAGTGCAAGGGTTAGACATCTTGCTGCAACTTTATGCATGCCTATACATCTGATCTCAAAACAGATCGGCTTAGTTTGTGTCCTTTTTTCTTTCTCTTGAGTTTAAACTCTGCAACAGAATAGATAGATTTGTGCGCGTTCAGTTTGTGGGAGTGAGATTTATTGTGGAGTGTACTTTAATCCAAATCTAGCTCTTTATCATTGCAACCTGACTGACTGATACCGCATTTTCTCCCTCAGAGATGTCTTTCAAAAAATGAGCTTTAATTAAAAGAAAACGTTTTCTTTATGTTTGCTTTATATTTTTATTTGTGTTAAAAGAATGCATGCTTAGACGAAATTAATGAAAGATTTGTTAATATGAAAAAAAGTATTTTTCCCCATTGGGGGATTAGCATAACTTAAATTTCGAAATCTGTGTTTAGTTATACACTAATTAATATTTTAGCATAAACTCTTTATCAAATGTTATATTATAAAAAAATAATAATACTATGGCATGTCCCATAATATGTTTTATGTAAATATTTATCGTTCATATTTACAAAAAAATTGTGAATATAAACTTTTATATTCGCCATAATATTAATTTTAGCAATTATTATAACAGTTCTCCATTTTTTAATATTTTAAAATTATAGTAATATATTATATGGTAATATATTAAGATTCACTTTTTAAATTATTGTTACATTTATTTATCTATTAATTTGTATATTTAATTTATATTAATTTTTATTATGCACATTACCTTGCTACCTTGATCCGGCAAGTCGTCTGCGACTTCTGGTGATAGCCATGTCAGATTTTCGCCACTTGCTTCTGTCCAACGCTACAGTTGTTAGCTCCTTAAGGCTTTTTCCTGAGGTTGTTTTCAAATCATCAGTCCATCTTGCCTTAGGTCTGGCTTGACGCCGTTTTCCTTCAATAATCCCAAGCATTACATCTCTTTCTAGGCAAGCTCCTTACTTCCGCGAAATGTGGCCAAAAGAAAGAGCCCTTTTATTTTATAATTTGGGCATACAAAGTTGTGGGGTTCCCAACTTTTTCCAAGACTGCCTCGTTTGTCCACTTAGCTGTCCATGGAAGTCTGAACATCTTTCTGCAGAACCAAAGTTCGAAAGCTTCGATTCTTTTCCTATCTTCCTTTTTTAATGTCCAAGTTTCTGCTGCATAGGTTGCGATGAGAAACCCAAAGCATTAACCATTCTGCATTTCGTTTTTATTGACACTTCTTTGTCTTTCCATATCTTCCAGAGGTCTGATATTGCTATTGTTCCTAAGATTATTCTTCTTCTGATTTCTTCACTGCAGCCTCCAGTTACACGTTATACACATACACATGCACATAGTTATAAATAAATTAATTATTAATTGTACAAATTTAATATAATCTATTTATTTATAAATTTATGTTATTAATTAATGTATACTATATTTATTTTAATTATTATTCTAATATTTTTCTATAATTTTCTAATTTTTTCATTTTTTATTATACTATATATTTAAAATGTTATACTGTAATTTACAATATTTTATGTTATTTTATTTAATGTTATGCTATGTTATTTTAATTAAATATTTTATTTAGTTCAACATGCTTTTATTTTATGAAGGATAACATATTTTGTAGAGAAAAATATGTTTTGTTTTGAGATTTTTGTTATGTAAAACTATGAAAAAGTATTACAGGCCACTTTGTATTGAAGATTCGTATTTTTTAGCAAAATTACAGGAGAACGTAATAGAGTAATATCAATGATTACATTCCAATATGTTTATGATTACTTTAATCAAAGTTGTATACAATATTATATATTATAAATATATGCGCAGGACTGATTTCAATATAATAGGTTTTATTTAATTATTTTTCTCGTTAAATAAATGCGACTATGGGATAAAGGAAATCAATAAAGTAATCATTTTCCCAAAATTAGGATTCTTGAATTTGTCTTGTGATTGTATCATATAACGCAATGCCACTGTCAAAAATCGAGTAATCGAGTAATAATACTGTCTTCAACGATGATAATATCTTAAATAAATGTAATAAAGTAGATTTGTTCCAGGCAATTTTTTTAATGTATACATAGTATGTGTTGACTATCTCATATACATCGCCAGGGATTATTCGCAAATCCGTATATGGGGTATATGTTATAGAGAACAACGAAATAAGGAATTCGGTTTCTTCTTTTATAAACATAATATACTTCGCTAAGTCTTCATATTACTTTATTGTTTTAGTTTTAACTTGCACGATTGATAGTATACTACAAAAATAGGATTATCTAAAATAAACTGGTAGCTTGTTTGCTGTTATTGAGAATGCTGTAACATTATAGTATTAGTAGGTACTTACAAGATTTATCCAATTTATAAAAGATCCATTTTATTTTATTCAGAATTGATTAAATTTTATATAATAGAATTAATCTTTTCAAAGTTTTACCACTGGAAAATCCTTAATAGTCTACTGATGAAAGAAAAAAAGAAAACAATAGATGAAAAAAGTACAAAAAACTTTAGAAATATCAAGAATGTAGATATACAATAGTTCTAAAGGAAATTCAATTAACATTGTTCAAATTGTACGAATAGTTATTCAAAAAATCATATATTAATCAATGAAGTGTGGCAAATTTGCGTAAGTTTCCATAACTCAAGAATCACTTAAGTTCAAATACAGATTTAATTTTCCTCATTCCATTAATTTATTATGTGCACATGACAATATAAATTGCGGTTAAATTTTTTTTGTACTAGGTACACATACATATGCGTATTGAAATTGTATTCCGTAATTTAAGAAACTCATTTCACGAAGCCAAGATTATCTCCGGTGTTTCAATAGAAATTGTAAACTATTATAAGTGAACTCTACCTTTTAATAATGAGTTAAAAGAAAATTTCCGGATTAAATTATCGCCTCTTCGATTACAGCAGATGCTCAATCATTTTAGTGGCTATTATAATATATTAATTACATATTTAGTTATTGTAAATATTAAATATATTACATGGAAACAAAAAAAGATTTAATTTGTTAAGAAAAAAATATGCATCTTATGTTGATTATAAAGACTTTAATATTAAGCATAGTTGTTTATTAAACCATTGGTTAACACATTCACCATTATCAGTATAATGATCAATTGTGGGGAAAAGGTTGATGATAATACACATATTTCCATTCACAATCTGATCCAAAAACGCACTTAAATGGATTTAATATTTTTCAGAATATTTTAGAAGAGTTTGTTATATTGTTTAACAGCAGCAATATCATTATATATTGACTTTTTTGCAAATAAATATTCTTTACGTGGTTTCTATGGTTTCTTTGAAATCCATTGCGAATTACCACTACGTATTATCAGTATAATTGTTTATTGCATATCCATTAAAAATACCCTTACACTTATAAAATAAAATTTCCTGTCGTTTTGGGGAATTAAAGTCACTGGTTATAATTTAATGATATTATCATTATTCAAAATGATATATTTAAATATTAAATTTAAGTATTATTAACTTCTCAGCTATTTCATATGTTTAATATACTTTTTTTTAAGTATATTTAATACGCACAAATTCACAAAGATGGCATGTGACATAATGACCAAGATATTTTCCTTTGTCTGTAGTGGATAAACAGAATGTAATACAAAACTGATTCCATGGAAAAATTGATTTGAATTACATATTATCTTTGTATATAGTGGTAAAAAAGAACATTATACAATACTTATTCACTGAAAGAATTGGTTTGATTAACCTCTATAGTACTAGGTTTTGTTCTGCTACAAAATATACAGTATGTGGAATAAAATAATTAAGTGATTTTCGTGAAATAGATTTAAAATTTCGTGAAGTATACGTAGAATTTCAAAGAATATATGTGGAATTTCGGGAAATATACGTAGAATTTTGTGAAATATACGTGGAATTTCGTGAAATAGAAGTAAAAATTCGTGATATATACATCGAATTTTATAAAATATACGTAAAATTTCATGACATATATACATGGAATTCTTGAAATATACATTGAATCTACTGAAATATACATCGAATTTACTGAAATATACATGTAATTGCGTGAAATGTTGTAAAATATACGCAGAATTTTGTGAAATATACGTGGAATTTCATAGATTATTCGTGGAATAACATTAGTTAGAGTGATTTCCTCAAAAAATATTCTCAGACAATGTGCGTTTTTGCTATAGACGAAATGTCCTAAAATTTTATTATTGTAAATTTTAAGTTTATAATACAAATTCTTTGATTTAAGCGCACTACTACAAAATGTAGCGTGTTGCAGGGATAAGTGGTAAAAACCATACGACCGACTATAAAAAAATAAGCATTGAAAACTTCCAGGTGATCCATGCGTTAAAATTTGGGATGGAACTGTAGAATAATTGTTGAACTTTAGCCTATAGAATTTGTTTGGTTTCTTATCCCCTCTTGTACATTTTATGACGAATTTTGTTTCACTGTTCTACTGTAAAACGTATAATATAGTGATAAAATATTTTAATTTGAAATTTTAACACTTTAAACTGTTATTTTTAATATTTAATATTTAATTTTTTTATATAAATTATTACAAATATATTCTCAACTGATAAAGTAAAATACGTTGCAGTTTTTTCGTAAGAAAATTGGAATATCAGATTTGGTTTACTTTTTATTTAAACGATAATTCCGAATAAGAAAAAAATACTATTATTAATGCTATTGTTATTATAAAAACTAAAAATCCCCCTGGTTCTCTTTTGAACAAATTGTGTCATATTTTTAAACTGATTTAATCCATACCGCTAATATCATAACATATCTTCTGCTTCACATTACTAGGATATACAATAGGGGTTGCTACCACAAATTATATATATATATATATATATATATAGAGTTGACTAAATTTAATTAAGTTTGTATTCAATTTAAACTTGACTAATAATTTTATTTCAGTGTTCCAACCTTCCAGGAGTTAAGCCAAGAAACGCTCAGTAAAATTGCTGATAATCTAGGTGAAAATCATTACGCTCCTGGTGAATATGTAATTCGTGAGGGCGCTCGTGGGGATACATTCTTTATCATTGCTCGGGGAAAAGTAAGTGATAATTAGAAATGATTTTATCGAAAGATTATCCTGAAAATGAAAGTATTGAATGTATGGGTAGCTTTGGTAGTTTTGGTAATGTGGTAATTCATGTTTACGCTTGATAACCTTGGTAATATTGTATGTTAGAGAAACAGCAAATGTTTTGTGTTTTTTAATTTGAAATAATAGTATCTTATGTACTTAAATATTCCAAAAATAAATATATAATATATATATATAAATATATAATATAAATGTGAAAATCAATACATTTTGTCAATGTTCCAAATTTGTTGTAACATTTTCTCGGAAGATGTGAAAATAATATGATTTTTAATATAAAATCACAATAAAGTGGTTTTCAGTGTACAATTATAACCATGAAAAATTTAATTTTACAATATTTTGTTTTAAGGATGCATACTAAAACTAAATTTATGTAAAAGCGAAAAAGGTTGAACCAGAACTTTTGTGATTCATATTCCCCATTTTGTTATCTTTTAAAATCAAAAGAATTAATTGAAAAAATATTTCCCAATATTAATCATTCTTTATCCGATTATTTTTTCTCATAAAGTAATAATGCATTAAGCCTTCACCCATTTTCATTGATGAAAGAACGAAACAATTTTCTCCTGATTCACTCAGTAGATAAATTTCACTATAAAATGCTAATGTATATATATATATATATAATATGGTATATATTACATTAATTTATTATAAATAAAACATTATTGATTGAACACGGAACACAAATCTTCCTCTGTTTTTTCCTTATTTTCAGGTGAAAGTTACTAAAAAGCAGGATAACGGTGATCAAGATCACTTTATCCGATATTTGGAGCGTGGATCTTGGTTCGGCGAGAAGGCACTGAGAGAGTAAGTTGTCCAATCGATTTTCTAGCAGCTATTTGTTCCCTATATTTTCCCCTATTCTTCCCTCTCCTACTTACTTGCTCATTTCTGATATAAAAGAATATCCAGGGGAGTGTGTATCTGTGAGCTCTTGTGCATGCCTGCTTGTTGGTGTATAGCTGCTTGATTAGGTCCAGAGAGAGTTCTCAGCATGAAAGGGCGAAACGGAAATTAGACTTCAATCTTCATTTGATTCTCGAGAATCCCAGATTTGTTCTGCATCTAATATATATATATATATATATATATTGTATTAATAAATATTATATATATATGTGTATGCTTATTATTGTAACAAAATATATATTAGCGTTACAAAGAGTGATTACAATTATACATTATCAAATAAGTTTGTATGTGTGTAAAATACATTTTGCTATTGTAAATTTTATATAATGCTATTCTACTAATATCAAAGAATTTATATTTATTATGCTATAATATTCTTATCTAAATCATCATGTAACCAAAACAAAATACTTTCTAAATGTACTCTAGAATAAAATTAGTGATATTTATTTATATTGACATTAATATAAACATGTTTTAACTGTAACTAATTGTATGAAATTTTTTAAGTTTGTATTTTTTTGTAATAAATCAGTGTTTACAATATTTGTAGTTACTTGAAATAATTTGTGAATTCTTTTAAAAATTTATAAAGATCTGTAAAATAATTTTTTTTAGGAGGATTTCTTAAAATTATACTACCTACTTTTTTAAAGCTATTTTACAACAAACTTGTCCAAGATATGTGAACACAGTATGTCGCTGCATAATTATAATTTAATTTTCGTTAACATAATACCTATAAGCAAAAGTGATATATTAAAAAACATTTTCTAAAAATTATTTCTTTTTGCAAGTATGCTGTACCATATAAAAGTGTGTTTAATATATAGCGACATTGAACAGTACATGTTATAATGCGTGTTTTGACCGATTTATTATATACTATAACATTTTTTAACGGATATAGTTTTTGAACAATTTAAACAAATAAGTATATCATTATATTTTTTATTAGTATATATATATATATAAACAAAGTATAAACTATTGATAGTTTAATATTAATATAAAATATACAATAAAATATATCTTCATTTCACATATTAATTATATGTAATTAAAATACAATTGCTATATCATACAAAATATAACATTGTGAACTAAGTACCATTCAATGAAATTAACGCTCTATAGTCACTTCGTTTTTTTGTTTACATTTCAGTTGTATTTAAAAATGTAATTAATTTAATTTTAATTAAGGCGTCATGTTTATCATTTTAATTTGCATTTGCCCACATATATTTTTTTTATTTAGTGAAGATGTGCGCACAGCCAATATTATCTCAATGGAGCCAGATGGGGTTGATTGCCTCGTTCTAGACAGATTGTAAGTTTTGTTTTATTTAAATTAGTTAGAAGAGATTATGCGGTACTTTTATAAATTCGCTTTCATTAAAAACAACGACAAACATCATTATTATATTAATCTATTTATAATTTATATCAAGAATTACCTTTTCTATTTTTCCAGCTGCTTGAAGTCTAATTGTTAAAACAAATAAATGAATGTGTCTGTCAGGGAATCACTGAAATTAATCACAATTACTTTTCTATGTAATACAGATACTGGCTATACCACCTCTATATACACAGCGTTTCATTATTTGATAGATTTTCATAAATTGATTTTATTTGATAGAAATCATATTGACTATTTAATCAATATACTTTTACTTAGGGCTAGCAAATGTCCCATGACTAGGACTCTATAAGTAATGTTATCTTTATTATTGTTTACTATATCCGATTTATATTTTGAAAAATACTAGCGTATAAAAATATGCTGGCAAAAATGTTGGCACTTGAAATGGATAGCGATACTTTTTGACATTTTTAACATTTGAACATTATTATAATAAATAAATACGAAGCTATACTATGTACAATTAATAATTTATATTTCGTAGAGCACACAAATTAACAAATTAACTGGTGATAGTGAGGGAATTTGAAATGCGTATAATTAAGATTTCATGTGACTCTCAAATACCTAAATATTTATTATCAATATTAAATTAGGTAAATATAATGAAATAATATTTAAAAAATACCTTAATCATAGTCCATTTGATGGTATCCGTTTTTAATACAAATATCTCGATTAACCAGGCCATTTCATTGACTGAATATTTCGGCGCAGTGTGCCGCTGCAGTATACAGTGTACCAAACATTTTATTGTGTACCAATACAGCGTACCGTATACAAGTATATTGTAGATAGCAGTGTGTGGTAATATAGTGTGTATGTATAGTATTACAATAAAGTGTGGCAATTCACTCTACGGTGTACCACTATTATTTTAAAAACCACATTTATGTCTGTCTAATAAGTATGTAGTACATTTATTTATAGATAATATACAATAGCTTATCAGATAATTTTTTTAAAAGCAGGTGAAATAAAAATGAGCTAAACATAGACGTAACCAAATGAATTGGATAAGTTTAACACCAGTCAACAGCAAGGTAGAATAGTAAAAAAAACGTTATGATATTACTATTGATTGCTTTCCCGAAAAACTTTATTTTTCGAAAGTGTTGAACCAGATCAATATCAGGCTTTGACAATTGGCAGATCGCAAATGCATTTTTTGATATTCCAATATATAAGATCTATTATTTGTGATGCCGATTATACCATAGTCCTGTATTACTTGCATTTTACGCACTATATTAATCAATATCATATTTTTTATTTTACATCAGTGGAAATAATCCATCTTGTTGTAGAAAGTGACATATGTTTATTGTGAATTAATGTTTGTCTTGAATCACACTTTAAAATACAATATGAACTGGATTTTAAAAAAATACTTCAATGTAATAGATTTATATATTTAGTAATATTGTTTTTGTCGTTTTTCTTTAAAATTATAATCTATCTTTTGCAATATTCTTTTTTTTACAATATAATTGTTGCATATCCTCTCAGAATACACGTTTAGTGTTCTAAGAGAATGTTAAACAAGTTATGTCATTATTGTTATAAAGAATAATGACATATTTGGTTACACTTGCTACATTATTCATGAAAATGATAAGAAATTCTTTGCCTACCGGCGCCATATTTGAATAAGCCAGTACTATTTATTACGTGAGAGATTTCTATACAATTTTGAAGCATAAATTTTAACCTTTAGTAAATTAAGAAAATGTTAGTAATTTAAAATAAGTCCTTATATAGAAGAAATATTCTACTATTGACTTTTAGCCAATTTACAGCAAATCACACTAAGATAATTACCAGGCGTCCATGGTATAAAAATTGCTATATAATAAATGTGTCGTGCGGAGGAGCATTGATTTAATGAGAGTTCGAATGCATGTTTACAGTTTGATTGATGTTTGCACTTCAAGTAATAACTTTAGGATACTAGATAGGAATGGGAAATAGACGATATTATCTAGTACAATTTCAAGTGATAATGAATATTTGTGTGTAGTCTACATACACTAATAATACACTGTTTATTGGTTAACTACTTAAATAATAGATGTACTATAATACGCTCTTCAATAATTATCTTTATAAAATTAGTTATAAAAAGGCTATTAAGTATGCTGAAATTGACCACAATTAATTTTTCAAATTAATTAACATTGCGAAATTTACTGAATTTTAATTAGTAAAAATTTGTAATAAACATGGCAAAAATATTTAATCATAATATAAAATGGTATCTTATGCTTGATTAGTTATTTTTAATATATATATTAACTACCGGAAAACCCTGCTAAGAAATATGGAAGAAAATTATTATAATTTACTTTTATAACCCTTTATTAAATGGTATTCTCATATATGTTACGCACATTGATTTCTTTATCATTTGAAACTATCAAAAAACTATCATTAACAAGAATTCAACCAAGAAGCACCAATATTGCATATTAAATTTTCCGTTATTTTAATATCCATTCTTACTGAAATAATTAGCAGAATATTACTAAAAACATTGAAATAATTTTGAGATTGAATATCTACTGAAGATTCCTTACAATACTTACATATGATATATTATAATCCAAAATGGCATAATATACGTCCTACACAGTAATTATTTCAATGTATAGCGAATCAACGCATCTGTTTCGACAACGTCTTCGTTAATTAGTCAGGAGTAGCGACAGTCACTGATGCTTGGCCTTTAATTAATTCATTTTCAGATCGTATAATTTGCTAATTGGAGATTTGGCAAGCTTCGAGAGGCATTATCCGGATGAGGAGTCCAAACCCAAGTAGGTATTTGACGCAAGACTATTAAGTCTGCCTGTTAGAAATCCGTATTCTAATTAATTTCTTACTTTGTATATTTTGTAACGTTTTAATATTTTCTGAAATTGTAACCCCATATGCGATGATACCGAAGCAGTCTGTTGTATAAATAAAACAGTAGAACGTCGTTTGTCATATTTTTACAAATAAAAGTAAAAATGGATTATTAAAAAAATTAATAATTACCATCTGCTTTAATTTTTTTAATTATTTACTTAAACATTACATAACATCAAAATGATACTATATTAAATATGAAAATGGGATTGTTCAATAACATTTTGTACAACATTTTTCAGTTTATAAAATGTTATAAAACTACATTTTAAATTGTTGAATTAAATTTGTTAAACAATTAATATGTAAAATATAAAAATAGATTCAATTTAAAATCGGTCTAATAATCATAATTGTGAAATGTTTATTTGTGTTCATAATTCGATTCAATAGCTCCTTATATATTTATTATTTATAAATATTTAAATATTTAGTGATATTTGAACTGTTATCTGTATATTTATTCTTAATTTATGTATAGTTTAAAATACATTTTTATTATTTTCATACGCTTAACTGTGGATTTCTGTAAACTTACAATATTTTTCAGAATTCAACTTTCACATCTTTCTAATTGATTTGGCTAATGATTAAATGCGGTAAAACCAATCCATTAAGCATAGTATTGTAATTACTTTGCAGCTTCCCAATATAATACGTCCTTCTGCCTTTATAAATCTGACTATATTTAATCAATACGAGATGGTGACAGGACTAATTTCTGATTTTAGGGGACGGAACAATTTGTGCCTCCAGATTTGTTACCTTACAAATAATTAATTAGACATATTTATTTATTTTTCCTTACAAATATTTATAGAGCTTACTTACTATGATTTCTTCAAATTAATCATGCATTTCAAATATTTTATGTTTTTAATTATAGTAATTTAAAATTAAATGTTATACTAAATGCGTCATAATTAATCATGAATTATTTTTGCGTTGAACAGTTCCAGTTTTCAATGTTTATGTAAATGAATGATTTCATGATTTCACAAATGTTTATATGGATATGCTAATTCTGTTACAACAAATTCGGTTATATATAAAAATTCTATTTTGAAAAATAGTTTAGACTTAATTATTGAGGGCGATTCGATCAGTATGTTTACATTATTTTCTAAAGAATAAAGTGTGACCTACATGAGCAGAATTATAGTTAAAAGGCAAAAAAGTAAATTAATCGTAACATAAATATGATAGTTAACACAAATATATATTCTTCCTGAAGAAACATTTAACATATTATTATCTTAATTTGCAGACGATCCGCGTTGTTCAATGATCTTCAGTTACGAAGTTTGGTTGTTGTGGCTACCTTAGGTGTGGGTGGTTTCGGCAGAGTAGAATTGGTAGGTCAGAATATTTTTTATCAAGATAAATATTTTTTTTCATTAGAATATTTAGATTTTTTGTTTTATCAGAACTTGATTTTTATTACAGATTAAAATTTAGAAATTTTATGCCATGCAACTTAAATATACCTTCAAAACATTATAAATGATTTCAATTACATTGATAATTATATATATATAAATAAATGTACTACATATATTCTATTAAAAGTCATTTTTTGTTTATTTAAATTGACTCAAATTTATATTTGAAAATATCTATGTACTTTTATTTTTGTAAAAATCATACATAGTTCCACAATATTGAAAATATATAACAGAAAACTATACTTATGATGTAAATCAAATATTCAATTGTTTAAATTTAGTTTAATAAACTACAAATGAAATGGTTTGTATATAATTTAAAACAAATTAAATTACATAAAGCTTTTTACAACCGTTGCGAATAATTCAAAGTGACATAGTTACTGTAATATTTAAATATATTCAATTATGTGAATTCTAAACCATGTTTTCACTATTAATTTAACTAATGCTTCATTTCGTAATGTTAAAATTTATAACCTTATGGAATAAATCAATTTTTAAAAATAACATGGCTACAAAAATGTGCATTTTAAATGTTCCAAGTAAAACGTTTTAAATTAAAAAAAGCCTTGTTATTTTTTTAAATAGTAAAATCCATTGTTACATTTTAGAAATTATATATAAAATTTTATTCAACGATTTTCTGTTAGTGTCTCTTATTAAAAGTAGGCCAACGTTAGTTTTCTTTTTGTAGTGTAGTAATAATAACATTTAATTAAAAGTTTCATATATAGAAATCGACCCAAGTGTCAATAAATTATTCAAATAACGCTTGACTAAATACCACATTACTAAATACCAGATAACCAAATACCATATGAACAAATACCACTTTAACAAATACCATATGAACAAATACTCTTTTTTAACAAATACCACATAACCAAATACCATATGAACAAATACCACTTTAACAAATACCACATGACCAATTACCATATGACCAAATACCACTTGACCAAATACCTTGATGGCCAAATACCAAGTTTTTCATGACTACTATAGTTTGTTCATTCGATTCGTATTCCCTGACAAGGCATGCGAAACGTGTAGTGTTTTTATAATTTTTCTATTTTAGATGTTTAACGGGTATGAAAACACTATAATTGTTTTTAATCTAGTCTTCAAAAAATAAAATACAACTTTAATTATTATAATTAATGTCGATTATTAAGGAACCAATTGTAGCAGCGATAGTTTATTGTAGAACAAACAATACTTGTTTTTAATAAGCTGTCATAAATGTGCGCGTCATTCAAACTACTGTATACTACTTTTGGTGACTTTATTATATTATTACAGTTGACAAATTACAACTCCTTACACTGCGAAAAAAGAGAACGTTTTATTTATTTTTTAAATACAAATTTCAATACCGTGTTATAAAATAATGAGATCTACCAAGCCGTTTTAAAGTCTTTTTTAATTGTGAATTTTTACCTCCACACCAGATTTGAATATATATAAATTTATTTTGCCTGCCTTTACTAACAGAGATTCAACGAGTGTGTCGAACAAATTTAATTTATGTGAATGTATAGTGTTAATAAATTGTCCTGTTCGATGGAAGACATTCGAAGACATTCGAAGGAGAAATAGAGAAAAAGAGCAAACTGAAAATGGGTTTATAGGTGATTGAGTACGATTTAGAGCAATATACAATTCATTTCTTAATATAAATAAGATGAAAGTAAAGGGGGATGAACAGTGAGATCTCTTCTTTGAAATATATAAATTAATGATCATTTTAGAAATAAAATAGCCACTTGTAAATGATGTATGGGATACACACACAAGGCTCTGTCAATTTCACGAGACTATAAGGGTATTCAAAATTCTTTTTTTATTGAGTGTTACAGTGGAAACAATTAACTTTGATTAACAAATACTATACAGGGTTATATAAATTCTTTAAATGCGCAGAACTGGGTTTTATTCAACTTTACTAAGATTCAAAATCCCGTTTGATCTACAATGTGACTCAATAAATTTTCTTTATTTTAGTTTAGAAATCAACTGTAGTACATATAATTTGGATTTATTTTTGTGATAAAAAATCGATTTATAATTATCTACTTTACTTTATTGGACACTATTAGACAGCTAAATTTCATGTGTTACCTTAAAGTAAAAAAAACAAGAAAAATATTTTTTTATAAACAAATTGAAATTTAGATTAATATTTTTGTTTTGAAACTGTCGAGTATATTAAATGAAAATTCAATATTATTGTATAAAACTATGTTATAATCAAAATTATACAGTTTAACATATATTTATTATTCTTACAATAGTGAAAAATAATGTTTTTATACTCAATTTGTTTATTAATATATTATAACTATTAATTATTGTATAAACGAAATAAATATAGTTTTATATATTATAATATAATTATAATTAACTCATTATAAAAAGTTTCATAGTCAAATAAATATAACCGTCACATTTTAATGCAATTGTAATTATTTAGTAATTATTTAGAAAACATAACGAACCTAACATCTCATTAAATAATTGAATATTGAAAGGGTATAATTATAAAAAGAATATCACTGAAACTCATTAATATATCTTTCATCTATCGTTATGCAACCTATTGCATGTTTTTTTAATGTGTATACTAATAAATTAACAATTTAATGCCGATTATGTTTTTAACGTATGTATTGCCCTATAAAATTTCAACGGGGATTATCTTTGTGTCAACTTCGATAGTGTAAATTATGTAAAAAAGCAAGATACGAGAAACTGTTATAAAAGGCGGAGCGAGTGTAAATAATGGTTTCATACATACTTCGATAACATTCAAAAGTAGAGCTGAGACGACCAGCCGGCCGAACGAACTTTACCAAGAACGGCAAAGCATGTGGGGGAAGCTGTGATGTTGAATTAGATGTTATTCAAAAAGTATTTCACTAATTAATTTGTAAGTTTAACATGTAAGCTACAAGCATACATGATTTCACAATTCGAAAAAAGGGTTTCATCGTTTGTTGATAATTATTTTCTTGTTAGTCTATTTTACTGTTTATTTTCGAAAGAAATTGTATAGATTTTATCATTGTAAACTGCATATTGCGCTTTAGTGTTATGTATTATATACTTGGATTCAATACAGAGATTGTGAAAGTATCAATTACAAATATATATTTATTTTTGTAGATAATTACAATTTAATTTTGTATAACATATAACTTTTTGAGCTATAGTCTTACAATTGAATTAATTTTAACGAAATAACCGAGAAAGTATTTCTTTATATTTTATGTAAGAGAAATTTAATGAATCTATACGCGTAGTGGATTTTAAAATTTTCCAAACATATTTTAAAACACGAAAAACACTGTTACTAACCATATGACTAATTTTTATTAAAAAATCGAACACCAATATTTAGCAGGTGTTTGAAAATTTCATTTAAATCATGCAGGTGCTATCTTTTTGCAACGCTTATAATAAAACAAAAAGTGCCTATTTTTGAACACCCCTTGGCGTTCTACTGTTAATTTAATAAAATTGAAAAGACTATCACAATTTGTTTTCCGATATTATATCAGAACTGGATTCACGTATTTAATTGTATACATAAATAATGTGATAAAGAAGTCGCATTTAATTTAATGTGATAAAGATAGCATTTTCGCATTTTAATTTTATGTAATTGTTACATAATTTGTACTTTCATTACTTAATCGGTGGTAAAACATTTAGCCAAGACTAATTATATATATATATATATATGTATATATATATATAATATAGGAAAATGTTTAATATACGATTTTATTTAAATGTAAACAAATAATAATTATGGACATAAAGATTATAACTTAGTTTGATCACTTTTTAAAATAAATTTATTATAAAATTTAAGATACACATCTATTTATAATATAAATAATAGCAACAATGTAGGATAAACATGATGCAAAGGAATATAGAACAGATATATGGTAGAATTCAATATAGGTGTAATATTGTATTTGAAAACAATTGTAAAGATATTTTTGAAGATGCCCGTGGCGTTTGTTTGTGTTAATTTTTTATGATAACATAGGTATTTTTATTTTAAAGATCCGTCAGTTCTACGATGTTATTTTTCTGATGTAATTTTCAAATATAAGACTTTTTTTTGTGATAACGTTATAATATAGTTTTGCATCATTTTCTTAGTTATGGTATAATTTTGTATAAATTATATATATATTCTTTTAGATCATTTTGGGAAAATTTACATAATATATAGAAGTCATAAAATATTCATCTAAACCATATTAATGGATAATTATCTGTGTTAATTTGTATTCGGGCAGGCATATCAGCTTCTAATGTAGTCATAAAAAGGATAACATAATTTAAAGTCGCTGGAGTTCCCATGGGTGTCCTTTTTTTCTTTTGTACATAAAATTTGAATAAAAATAATGTGAAATATTTATATTTTAATATTATATTTAATATTTAAAAAAGTGTACAAATGTTATTAAATATGATACACCTATTAAATTCTAATTATATATTAGTACTATATTACTGTTCATCATATTTATGATTTAGTTATATAATTATATACAAATGCATCTAAAACTTTATTATCTATTTATTAAAAAAAAATTACAATTCTAAGAATTCTATATATCCATAATTATTAAATCTTTCATATATAGATTCACACTATATCATATTGCACTGTTGTCAATTTAAAAAATATATATTACTAATATGCGATATATTTATTATTTTGTGTTAATCGAAAAAGGAATTTGTCGAAAAGTGCTCTTAAATGCATTCTTTTCATCATATTAAATCATTGCTTATTATTATATTTATCAAAAAACATAGTCGTTTATTCAGCATTTTTTATGTTATACCCATGTTGTATAGTATTTCAAAGTGGCATTCACGTATAAAACACATATATATATATATATATTTAGATATGCAGGAATATCCACGCCTTTATATTCACAGATATATGAAAATATAATACCTGGATACCACACAGTTAGCTAAAAGTTATATCAATTTGATGATTGTTCATTAAAGACGATTATCTTACTTCTACATTAGCTAGTTATCTCGCTTCTCTTCTCACAAACATGACTGAATATTTTCAATATTTCTACGACTTAGGGGCACAATCCCGGGGTCACACCCACGATTTATATTGTAAATGAGGGGTGTTTGCATAACTAGACGGCCTATTCCCCCTAGATTTATTTAATGTTGACCGAGACGTCATTGAATGAGGTGGAAATCACTTTGCATTTACCTATTTTCCCTCATAAATGTGATCATCCTCCCCCACAACCTCCCCTTATTGTCTGCGCCTCTACAACCCTTTGAAAGACAGACGAAAGGATTTTTGTTAATTGTAAATTTTAGAAACAACTGACTAAACATATTAAATAAATGTTAAAACGATGCATAATATATGATACAAGAGCAGGTATTTCAGTTTAGTTAGCTCTCTCAATGACTACAATTAAATACAATATCACACTTGTTGCTATCCCCCCTTTCACACTTGGTATGCTTCGTCACGATTCCACAAAAAAGTTTCCTTCTCCCCTTCAAGCGTGATATCAATTTAGGACAGCGCCATAACCGGCTGTAGTTTACAATTGGCTACTGGCTAAATAAATTAAATAAATGTTAAAATGATGCATGACATATTATAAATATATGATAAAGTATTTTTTTCATTTGAAGCTCTCCAGTTTACTACACATAAATATAACGCGCAATGAAGCCAAATAATTACGCAATATCTAAGCATGATATATCACCAGTTGCTATAGCATGTGGGTTTTAAATCAGGCTTTAATTGGCTTAAAATTTTTAATTGGCTTTAAATCAGAGTTAATCGTATAGCATTAATTGTCATTATTCGCACCTATCGATGAAACTCTTATTTAATGTGTGTGTATTGGCTTTCGACAAACTATAATGTATAATAAATTTAGTAATTTTAATTATAATATGTTTTATATACAGTATATGTCACATAAATTAAATTGATAAAAAATTTAAAATATTACAAATATTACAAATATATGTATAGAGAGCATGGTTTTAACACTGTGATCCGAATCAATACTCGCAACCATAAATTTGTAATATTTTGACAGGTTATGATTTGAACGTTTTAGACATAATCTTTAATGAAATATTATTTTGCTTTAACTTTGAATAAAATATTTGAATGTCGATTTAAATAATTTAACATTTAAAATATAGTTTCAATTAGTATTACATAATTTTTTGAGTTTTAGAAAACGTGTTTACCACATAAAAATGTATCGTTTAAAAAATCTTTTTTACAATTACCATCGGATATATATTTAAGGCAAATATAATGTATAATACAATGTTAAAAATTATAAATATTTTTCAGTTTGAATATTCTTGTATTATTACTCACTTGTTTTATGACGTCCAATAAACAAAGGAATTCTCACAAAAACGGCATGTTTCAGGTCCGCATTGGTGAAGACAGCAGACAGACATTCGCTCTGAAACGTCTCAAGAAGTACCACATCGTCGAGACCCGACAGCAGGAGCATGTCATGAATGAGAGGGACATTCTCCTCGAAGCAGACTCGGATTTTATCGTCAAGTGAGTGTAGGTTACCTGTTTTCCTCGTGAGGTCTTCCTAAAATATCGATTTTTGTTTTCTTCCTTTTCGGATTTATGTGTTGGGGACGATAATTTTGATGAAAAGTAATGACTATGTAGAAATAGCAATAAAAAAATTATCACTATATTATAAATATAACAGACAGTTAATAATTATCAGATAGTGTTATTTCTGCACCCACAACAATCTATTTAATTTTATTTTAAACTTACACATATAAAAATGTGTAATGAAATCAATATTGTTTTTGTTGCCATAATTTATATTGCAATAACTAACTATATAAGTATACCTAACCTTATTATGGACCCCATATCTCCTCCAATTGATATAAGCATAAGTGACTTTGTGTGGCAATTAAGGTTTTTCTAAATTTAAGTTTCAATGAATTTTTAGAGGTAATATATTTATTAGGACATTATAATAGTATTCAATGATATTGAATTCAAATGAAAAAATAACTGTTAATTCCAAAATTTCAAAAAGTATGTTTTAGCTTATAAAATGTAGCTGTGTATCTTGTTTAACATTACATTGATTAATCAGACGATTATTTATAATGTAATTACTAACTATCCACTTATAGAGGCAATTTGTTGAATTTCAGCTGATTTAAATCGATAAAGAGGGATAAAAAACACTTTCTAAGACTTTAAATTAGATATAATATATATGTACATTGAAATATATTTTATAAGCAAATATCAATAAACTCATCGATCGTATTTTTATTTTATATTGCGAAATAATTCTTAAAATATATATATTATTAATAAATTTTAAATAATTAAAATAATAATATGACAACTCCATTACAAAAAAAAAAAAAATATTAATATTTATATATTTATATAATTGACTATATAGTTTAAATATAAGGTAAATACATTCGCTAAAATATTTCTAAATACATTCACTATGCCCGATATAGCCTTCGTGCATTTGTTAGTTGCCTCTTAAAGTAACCTTTTTTAAAGCTTTTTAAAAAATAAAAGTATGAATGAAGTATGGTTTAGTTAATATAAAATAATGTCAACAGTTGAGTTAATAATAAATTAGAACAAGTGAATATGTATAACACATAATACATTTCGATAACAAGAATTACTGAAGATATCAATTTTATGTAATATTGAGAAGTTAGTATAGCTGCTTAGAAAAACATAACTTGTTTATTACAGTTATCAACTATAAAAAAAAACGACAACCCTAGTCAACGGTTGTTAATGTTTTCATCGTATTCACTTGATTTACATTTATACTCACTTTTCAGGATATTTTGAAACACCCACTGTTAATTAATTTCCAATTAATTTTGACAAATACCCTGCATATAAGCATATCAGTCAATTTGAGAGTGGTTAGTTACTATTGCTGTATATTTTCAATCATCGAGAACGGTTTCACGAAGATAATGGAAAGTGCTTCAAATCGAGGAGATGTTGATGGAGATAATTAATTTATACACACGTGACAACTATAAATAAGGTTTTTGTTTAAACATATAGAACTCTCTGATGCATATCCACCTAAATGTACAATGTTGATATATTTCCACACGACAGTTGGAAATGGGAATGGTTGGCTATAATTTTAATTCGTATATTTATTCATGCTTCTGTGAACATTTGAAAGATTACAGTAAATATTCATTATAAATATTCTTAATAAATTTATGATTGCCAGCATGCATTACTAATTTTTTTGTCCAAGTGGAAGGATTGTATTATAGCATATATATAATAATAATTGGGCGGGGTTTTTCAAAATATGTGATGTAGCGTAACATGGTGGAAGCGGGGGATAGGAAATATATGTATGTTTTCAAAAATACATTTTTGTGACTTTTATTTGAATGAAACCAAAATGTTTATTAAAATTTTTATCCATTTAATTTTTTATTTCCTTTTTATAAAATGGTAAATATTATTAGTATTATTTGAAAATGTTAATGAGTAAATTATTATTACTATTTTAAAAAGATATCACATTATTTAATAATAATGATCATGCAATATTACAATTTATACTAAAACAAGTTGTTGAGATTTTTATTTTCTTAATCAAATTCAACAATTGTTTTATTAAATTGATAAAAATATCCACTTCAAACTAATTGATTTAAATGCAAATGGTTTTATTATTGCACATTATATTTTATATTGTATTACATACAAATACTTCTATTGTTTGTTTACAATATAATAAAATTAATAATTGTTAAAAAATATTGAAATCTATTTAAGTCAAATGTTTTATTATTATATTTTTGTGTTATAACAGTTAGGTTTATTTTCATAAATATTATACTGAAATATGTTCTCTAATGAAATAATAATAATATTTGTACATTATAAAAGAGCCTGTATTTATTCTATGAAACACGACTAAGTAGGGTATGTGTCTGTTAACATTCAGATCTAAAAATTCATAGTCATTCAGAAATTCACTACTAATATGTTTCACGTCGAGCTTTAGAGTGAAACCTGATATATCGTTATAGTTCCAAAACCTCACAGAACTCAGAAATTCGTGGTCTGACTGTTGGCGTTCAAAATCGCCTCCTGTGACGGCTCAATTTCAATCGATATATTATTGGCAAAACAGACTAACTAGGCACGTTTTTCGATTCAAGTAAAACAAGTCCATATTTTCGGCATTCGGCGTTCTGAAACATCGGATCGGGTTATTTTATTAAAAAAACCGCTGACAACAGAATGATAACTGGACATTTATCAAGCACAAGAAACTTATCACATCACACATTTGGAATGATGAAAGAGCAATGGTGTCAATAATTTGTGAAAAATATTGATAAACCACTAATTAAATTTGTTCTCCTAAAACTAATATAATTTTTTATATTTTTATTTTGTACATCCCGTAATATTGTTGTTTTTTGTTTTTTTATTTTGAAAGCGCCTTTTTCAAACAACATACCATTCTTGCAAATTGAACAGTGTTCCTATTGTAGTTATAAAAAGTGTTATTTGTAGAATAGGCCACTACAAGAATGATAAAATAAAATTAACAATTACACTTTTTTTTGTAATCTTTATTGCCTAATAATTATATTGATGGAGAGAGGATGTGTATTTACATGCTGTACTGCATTATTATTAATACTTTTTAGCACGCTAGCGACATGATTTATTCATGTTTTATATCGATTATATATAATTTTTATCCAAAACGGGGCCCTAAAATATGTTAACGTTTTAATTTATTTTTCTTCATATGACTTCGCATTTTCTCAAAAATTGAAATGATTTGTTTTACTAAACTTAATATCACAATTTTATAACTTTTAATCTACTCCCTGTATAATTATCTTTTTTAATCACTTTTGGTTCTTCTTTTAATTTATATTTTTTGTGGTCATGTTGATGGTTTTAATAGAATGTAGCCATTTAATATAACTCATATGCTATATAGATAATATAATAATCATATATAAAAATATAATCAGGTAAAATAAATGTGAGGTTGTGTAATAATACAATTTATAGTTCACAAAAATACATATTGTGTCAATAACAATCATTGAACGAAAGCATTTCTCTTTTCAGTATCGAGCTCGTTTGCAACAATTGTAATCGATATTGGACAGCTCAGGCTTTCACGCATTTATTATAATTGCTGCAACATGATTTTAATGCAATAAATCCTAGATTGCATTTATGTATCTGGTATTAGTGACCGACTTGCGCCATAATGCAAAATACCTAAGTCTCCATATAGTATGTAAACCTGTATAATGGAAAATTATATGGTAATACCACGTCAAAATGATGACATACTTTTTTCTGAACGTTATAATATGTTTACTGAAGTTGTATTCACTTCAGTGATACGTGTATCAATTTTTTATTGTTGACCACGCTATAAAAAATCTATAATTAAATAAAAAATATACTTTGATTATGAAATGTCTTTAATTTCCCTAGAGAAATTACATTCATTATTTTAAAATAAAAAAATTATAAATGAAGCTACATTTTTATCGTTTCTATCAAAAAGACAAGCAGACATTAAAAATGAGGAATATGATGATTAAATATATTATTCGTTGTTAATTTTGTTAATTGACATAAAATAGAAGAGTTAAGCATATTATATTTCAAAATTTATTGTTTTCTGATAGCGTATTTACGTCACACAAACTGCAGGTTGTGAGTTAATATTCTAATTTATACATAATATAACTGTCTAATTTAGTATATTATTATCTGGAGACGTATCTAGAGATGTTATTAAAGAAAAAAATAAATACCTATTGTATATGAAAATGGAAATAATATGAAATTAATGAAGAATCAAGATATAGATAGGTGAGGAATTGTTAGCTTTGAATAAAAGGAGGAACTTATATGTGGAACCCGCACAATCTTTTTATTTTAATTTAAATGATTTTTAATTGTTTATTTAATTTATTTAGATCATTTAATTTTTTAAACTTTTTTAATTAACTAAGCGTTTGGTTTTAAAATATTGAATATATATTATTCACAAATTATCGCTAGATATCTTTGATTTCAATATATTGATGTCTGTACAGTCTGTTGACAAGGATTGGTGTTGGTCTTTTTCTTGTTTGATGATATAAGATGTGTTGTGTGATATCAGGATTTTTATCCGTTTGATAGTAAGCAGCAAAGACTATAGGATTGGTAAGAAATAATCAATCTATTATTTTAGCAAGAATTTTTTGATATGCGCAGCAATTTTAGAAAATCGAACACCATTTTCTTTAGTAAAATAGAAAGCATGTTTTTTTAATATGTCTAAATGTATAAAAGCGGTCACTTGTGTGCCGAAAATATACTTAAAATAATATGTACTTATTCACTATAATACTATTTTTTACACCTGAACAATATTAAAATTGTTATATAGGTTTACATAGGGAGTTCAATTTGCATTATAACTTGTGTCGTAAATATACTATATTGTGTAATCCATTAATTCTGTAACGTTACATAATTTCTCTCATTTGTCCAAATTTTATTATGTTATATCTTATCTAAATAGGAAAACTATGGTATGTTTCAAGTATGTTATACTTTATAATTTTGTTTTTAATCATAATGGTGAATTTAAAAAAGGTTGGCCTTTTCTTACCATCCCATATACTTTGATGAGTGGTTTATGACTGTTGCAGACGATTAATTTATTTGTGAATAACATGAACTTAGGCCTACCGTATTGATACGTAAATTGTTATATATGTAGATCTGGTTCAAAAGTTTCCCATTTGAAAATAAAAGTTTTAAGAACAGTTTGATTTATTTAATCTATGGTATCTATTCTAATTATTGTTTTAAGTCTACCACCTTAAATTGTAATTCAAAATACATTTTAAGTATTATATCATTTTATCTGTAAATGAAATATTTTTATTTAGCATGATACATCACATGATATATCAAAACAATCCGCGCTTTTAAACTTCTTTCAAGAAAATTAAAAGACTACTTCAAACGTTTAAATATTCTTAAATTGAAATATTTACACTAACTATTCATTGAATTGAACAAAAAAGATCATGCCTTATTTTTAGCATTTGTAATTTAATATCTTCCTGTTTTTTGATTGGGATAAAGACTTCATGTTTTTTAATAATTATTGATGTGAAAAGTATACAATACGATTTTAATAATCCATATAATTTAAGAATAGAAAACCTGGAATCCATGGTTCCAAGAAATGTTTAAAATTAGTGATTAATTTGTTATTGTTGGATTATGTGATATCGAATAAAATTATGAACTTTTTGGAATTTACTATTATATATGAGGAACACAGATTTCAGAGTCAAATATTTAATTCAATTTTTATTCCACAATAAATGTATTCTACCAAATTTGTAAAATATAATTTTATTGTGTTGAATAAAATTTCAGTTTGTTATAATATACATATGGTCATCTTTTTTTAAATTTTTGACACATTGAACTAAAAAGTTTAGAACTTGCAGCATTCAGTTTATAGTCTTTGGGTGACGACTCCAGGGCAATAAAATATACAAATGCCAAATCCACATCTATGATATCTAAAAACATGTATTCGACTAAATTATTATTTCACAAGTATTTATAATTTTTTAAAACTAGGCATTAAAACTATCTATTACTTCCATATTTTGACAAAATATCAGAATCCAAAAGGCCATAAAAATCTTTTTAAAATATGGGGTTAAATTATTCAATAACTTAATATTATTTATTATCCATTGCCAATTATTTTTAGTACTATTACTAAGTATTAGTACATTTATTTATTCTATTAAATAATATTAAATAGCATGTTATGTTAATCAGTTTGTTTGGTCGTATTGTGGTTTTCTTTTTTAATTATCATTACATATTTGACGAATATATTCCACTCTATTTAAGTATGTTTTTGTTGGCATTATGTAGTTTCGTAATTAATATAATAAAAATTAAATAAGTCCGATAGTTAAAACTTCAATTATATATATAATTCGTATAACTTCCTTGAACACTATAAAATTAATAAAAGCATTATATATTTAGGACTCATATTTCAAATAACATGTGAAAATATTTTAAATTCAAACAAAATGATTACCTATATTTATCAATCGTTGACAAAATTAGAATTTATCTATATTAAAAATCAATAGGCAATGTAGATAAGTAATTCGATAATTATAAATAGATATTATACATAAAATTGCACAATGTTATTTCTATACAAATTTAGAACATATAGAGATATCCATCCACGATCCCGATTAATTGTTGGCATATCATCACGGATGTGGATAGCTTCTGTACAGTGTCTATCGGTGGGCATATTCTAAACATATTCTTAGCATATTCTTAGTACCCCTACAGACACATTAAAGAAGCTATCCACATCCTTGATGATATGCCAACAATTAATCGGGATCGTGGATGGATATCTCTATGTTCTTAATTTGTATATAAATAACATTGTGCAATTTTATATATAATATCTATCTGTAGTTATGTACTTATTTATATATATTGCCTATTGATTTTTAATATTGTTCAATTTCAAATTTTTCCAACAATTGATATAATCATTTTGTTTGAATTTAAAATATTTTCACATATTTGAAATATGAGTCCATACATTTATAATGCTTTTATTAATTTTATAGTGTTCAAGGAAGTTATAATATATATATATAATTGAAGTTTTAACTATCGGACTTATTTATTTTTTTATTATAGTCCACTCTTTTGTAATAGTGAATTTTCAAAAATTTAACGTCACAAAAAAAAACATCTCAAAATTATTTTCCTCAAATTAATTATCTTCTCTCCCTCCCCCACCCCTTCGGGGAGTTTAGACTTTACCGCACCTTCAAAGACCGCAAGTACCTCTACATGATGCTGGAGGTGTGTCTGGGAGTGGAGCTATGGACCATTCTCCGGGACCGGGTGGCCTTCAACGACCAGACCACCAGGTTCTACACGGCCTGTGTTGTGGAGGCGCTCACCTACCTCCACAAGAAGGGGGTGGTCTATCGGGACCTTAAGCCGGAGAACCTGCTGTTGGATGACAAAGGATACTGTAAACTGGTGAGTCAGACGGGATTTTATACCTATATGATAATAGGTTCGCGTGCAATTTTTATGACGACAAGTAATGCATGATAGTAATCACAGATTATTGGTTGTATATGTTAATTGGATAATAAAAATGAGCACTTGTCCATCAAAAAGTGCTGACCCTTTCAATTAAATTTATATCCCTTGTTGACCTGTTGACTGGTGGAATCGTGTTTCGAATCATTATTCTTGATCCATTTTGTAATTACTTCAGTTTTTTGTTTTTAAATTATTAAGTATATTATTGCTATACATTATGATGTGAATAAAATAATTTATATTTTCTTTGGTTCACTGAATTTATTATTTAGGTCAACTTTAATAAAACCAATTTACATTCCAACAAAAATATTATATTTGTTATCTGTCGTTCCACTTCATTCCAATAACTCTATAAGGTGCTATTTAATTATGTTATTTATTTTCATTTATTTATGCCTTATTTTATGATTTTAAATTATTTAACAAATAAAATTGTTTCACAAAACCTATTCTTTTCAAGAACAATAGCTTAACTTGTTAATCATATTCATGATAGTTTACGTCTGTTACATATTGTGATATATGTGTAAACTGTTGTTTAAGAAGTTAAAACGATAATAATGGTATATCTTTTCAATTGTCTCTCGTACTATGGGTTCGCTATACAGTAATAGGCCCGGCCCTAATGATTAGTGTTTCAGCATTTTTTACTTTAAATAAATCGATAATAATAAAATTTGAAGATGTCTTTGAAATTTTTACTTTAATTTACACATTGAAACCAGTTTATATAGCCGAAGCTTTAAAAAGTTATTTTTTATACTAAACTTTCAAATTTAGTATTTTCAGGAGAATGATTTTATATTTAATTATGCTAAAAACATAAAGGAATTTCTTAATTTGTCTATATTCAGTTACATAGTCTAATTTTAATTAGTTTTTTAGTTAATAGTATTATTTTTCGGGCTTGTGGCTAATCGTCTTATAACACAATTTTAAAATGCGTTTTAAATAAGATCATGTATTAACTCCATTATTATTTTTGTTGGTTAGTGCAACCAGTTACTTAATTCGGTTATATTTAGAAATTATCCATTTGAAATACGATAGTTCTTGTTTGATTAATTTCCATTTGAAATAATATTTGATATCTTACATTATATTGGAAATAAATTTGAATTCAGCAGATAACATACTTATACAATAGTTAATCTGATAGTGAATGTAGCTAATGTAGTTATTCTTGTAATTAAGAATATTTTCAAGTTTTGTTCGAGCCTTGCCGAAGAAATTTTAATACGACTAAGTATGTTAAATATACTATATGGGATCTCCCCATATTGCGTGAAGTACACTTCAGTTGTCACCAGTTGTTATTGAAATATACATTTTCATCAAACTGTTTAGTTGAGCTCTCAAAAACACTGCCATTTAAGATAAAAATAAATAACAAATAAGTAAACTGGCAAAAATTCTACAATCAAAGAATTAAAATTAGATAAAATCCAACATGAAAACATTGTGTCAGATTTGCTAAATGTTTTAATTATTTTTGTAAAAACCAGATACATTACTATTTTGGAAATAGAAATATTGCGCAAATATCGATATTATAAATTGTCAAATGTTTCTAAAAAATAACTGATTCATTTTTTAATAACCCTATTTACTTATTGCAGCGCTTTTTTAATTATTAAATTAAATTTTAATGTATGAATTTAATATGATTTGAAATTAATTATAAAGGCACCGAATATTTCATTATGGTAAAATATTAAAAACTTAAAATATAAAATAATTCGACTAATTGTTCGAGCCATGAATATAATGTTTTTGTCTTCATTATTATATTATATCATACTATTTATTTTAATTATTATATCATCGAAAATGGCCGACCAGCTGATATTTGCACTATTGTATACTAAACATAGAATTAATAGTTGATGTGTGACACCGCGTTTCTTATTTATTATTGATTAGATAATTTACAAGTAGAAATGTTCTTACCTCCAACAAAAAATGGCGCAAGGTGGATATGTCAAAAGTCTGCAGTTAAGAAAAACTGTTGAGAGAAATTTGAATTAAAAACGTCCTGTATAGGTTTTCTGTCGGCTTTGTTATCTGATCATAGGTATAGGAAGACATTTAAATAGTTGTACAGTTATTATTGTTAAGTCGAATCCTTGTATGTAATATTAGATGTGAGTAACTGACGGTGTGATTTGTTCTGTTTTTCTAATAAATTTGCTCTCTTCAAAACATAAATCCTTAAATTACGCAAAAGCGCTATACAATTTTCAGTATAGCCACACAATGACAAAATTGGAAAACCAAACGTGTTTCTTCTTCTATAGTTACTCACTTTTACATTAAAAATGAAAAACCAATTTTTTCGAGTATTGTTTTTATTTTTAAAATGGAAAAATAAAAATCAATAAGCTTTAATTTTCCGTTCGAAATTTGTATTGCACTTTAGTCGGAACTCCAAACGCAAATTTGTTGACTTTTCCTAATTATAATCTAGAAAAGCACCACATCTTAGTTCTGCAATTGCTTTACTTTTGCAGTTATGAAATTTTAAAGGTGCATGGTTTTGGAATACAAAAATGAAACATTGAAATCATGATGCATAATATCATCATCATGAGCTGTAATATCATCATAATCAGCAATAACATCACATCATTCAACCATTATTAAGCTGATTCAAGAATATGAAATAATTCATTTTGTTTTATAGTGAAGTAAACATACAACATGAACTCTCTGTTGGGTTTATATTGGTGTCTTACTATTTTGACAATCATATATTTTCCAACGATTCAGACTGCAGATTTATAAATAATGTTGTGACTTTTTCTTGTCTACTAGCTCTAATAAAAATTAACAATTAAATGTAAAATAAATATTAAGGACCACTTATACAAAACGCTATACGAAACACAGTAGACAAAGAAATCTATATATTAAAAAATAATTGTTTTATACTTGCTTAATTTTTGTATAAATTTGTATAATGTTTTCCATTCCACATATTTACTGTTTTAATATGTTTCTGTTTTATTGCGATTTGTAACAGTCTCTAGCATTTGCCTTGTGTAGTAATTTAAGTGCTTATAATAAATACGTATAATAAACCTATTTATTTAATATATTTCGTTCTTTTTATATTTGTCTTCTTTCTATATTTCATCTTCTTTTACTTGTATTCCGAATTATTACAAAAATATATATCAGAAACTAGATTGGTATTATCATTTTTATAAAAGTAGATACAACATATACACTATTTGTAGACTTATTGAAATGATTATACTATTATTATATTGTTATAATAACGTTTTTAAATAGTTTGAACATTTTGTAAAACAAGTAAACAAGTAAACAATGTAACAATTGCATTAATATTTTGTTCTTACTGACATTAAAATACTATACAAAAATAAGCAAGTAGGCCCTACAGTGTGAAATAGTGTATAAGACTAGAAATCCAAAAGAGCATAAATTAGTCATCAAGCTGGTTTGGTATATAAGTATTTAATTCAGCTTAACTTCCATGTGGTAATATACATATAGATTTCATAGATATTTAAAATATATAATAATTATTACAACTCAAATCGTGCACATTCAATTTTATTCAAATTCTACTTTTTCGTCACACTTGCTAGATCTTTGCCGAACATGTCTTACATATTTAAAATAATCGTTAAATATATATTACCAGGTTTTTCAATATTTTTCGCTTTACCTAAACATGTTCTTTTGCGTTTAGTGTGAATGAGTAATGTTCAGGTATAGCTCTAAATGGTTTAATAGAAAAAAACTAAAAGTTAAAAAGTTCTGCTAATAATTATTTTATATTTATATAACCTCTTGTATTAAATTACTACTAAATAATAATTATCGAATGTTCAAGCCTGATTTACTAGATTCAATTCAATTCTATTCTACAATATAAATTATAGAGTTAAATTTATCATTTATTATTTGAAATATATTATATAATTAGCAAAGATTTAAATGAAATACTTTTACACAGTATATACATGTATGCTATACGCAAATGTAAAATATGAAAACATCAATTGTACGGTAATTTTTTTTAAAATTTAAAAATATATAAACAAAACTATATCATTTGAATTTCATAACTATAATATAGTAATGGTAATGATGCAATATATATATATATATATAGAACACACAAACTATAGCAAGCTTCAAATCTTGTTTGTCGAACATAGTTCGAAATGTCTTTGTGAAATTAGTCAAAGCTTTTGACTTCGATCTTATTAAATTTTACACTGGAAAATGTTTGTCATATACACGATTATAATGCCATGCTATAATATTAAATTCTTTATAAAGACTTGAGATCAACGTTTTGATTTTTATGCATATGTCTTGCATGCAAACAGTTTTTCGTCAGTTTTTATCAAATTATTTGACGTTTACATTTCACTTGCAATTAAATTATCTTTGACTAGTTATTAAAATTTAAATAAAACAAATTATATGTTGAGGAATAAAGGATGTAAATTACCTATAATATTTTATAAAAGAGTACAACAAAAATAAATATAATCAATATATACAATATTATATATATAGACTTTTGTATATTTTTTGTTTTTTATGTTTAACTTATATAAATAATATTCGATCGTTAATAAAAGAAAACATATCAAATGTTAAAAAATAAGGTTAATACTATACAATATAAATATAATATATTCATATTCAAAAAGGCTGATGTACGCTTGTACTCGTGTACACTTGTACCTTTGTATTTAGTACATTTGTACGCAGGAAATACAAAAAAATATATATAACAACCTTCATTAGAAATTGTCTGTTTTTAGAACATGCAGCTTCGTAATTTGCTAAAAAAGTTTCAATTATAAAATATCCATTAGAAATCCCGAGGCACGTATTAAGAATTAATTAATTAAGAAATCAAAAGAAAATAAGAAAACTAAAGATTAAGGAAAGGATAAGATAATATACTTTTTTTATATTTTATGTTGCCAAGTAATACTATATATACCATTTATCAAATGACAAATTAATAATTTTATTTGCTACAAAATGATATAAAATCTAATTATATAACAATTCATTTGAAATAAAGTATTTATGTTTAAAGTTTATTTGTGTTTAATATTTAAGTCTACAAAAACGCCTTTTTTTAATAAATTCAAATTATTCCATATTGTATTTAAACGAATATACAAAATTCTTGTCATTTAATTATTTTATGTGCAAATCGGATGAACAGAAAAAACCCCAAAAAATAACACCGTTTAGCTAATTAAGTTGTTCTGTTATCAAACTTTTTTAAACTATTTAAAAAATATAAATTGTTTAAAGAATGATTTTGTTCTTAAAAACCCAACAAACCGCACTTTTTATCATACATACCACACAAACACATTCGTTTCGTTATAGTTGTTCCCTATCTATAAATTACCCTCAAAAAGCCATGTCGTCTTTTTTTTTAAAAACAACTGTCTTTTTCTCAATGATATACCATCGTTATCTATCTCTGGGGAACAATATAATTGTCGGATTTGTATAAGGGTTCGAAGGAATTTTTCATTGCTGCGCTGCTGTATAGGTTTGGTCGTTAGTTGTATACCCCGATTACATAGTATGTCAGCAGGCCTATGTTAAACTGAACATTGGGCACAAAGGTTTCCTCAGACCCATCCATGTTATGACTATAGCTCACGATAGTTAAATAATTGATTACGTTTTCTTCTGCCTCTTTCAGAATTCATGAAATAAACTATACTCTGCTCTCTGTGATCTAAAATATAGAATATAAATTGAATGAAAGCCTTGAAGAATCCCTCACATTGTTCTATACACGATAAGTGAAAATGATCATCATCCTGAAATCAGAACATATCTTTTTACCTAAATCGTTCGATGAATAGATTATTTTTATTTTGAAATTATTATTTTAGAACTCAGCAAACTATATTAATAATGAAAATAAATACTGGTATTGTAAAATGATACAAATTTAGTAAAAACAAAATATGAAATGTTATAAACTATGTTGTTGCGATTTTAATAAACATTTTTAAAACTGTGTTTTAATTTTTGGCAAAATGTATTATTTAGGAATATGTATACTTAAAGGTATATATATAAACATTACATTGGTGATTATTGATATCATTACCACAAACTTGTAACTAACTTAACATATACCTATGAAAGCAATTTTACTGTATATAATGTGGTAGATTACATGACGAAAAATCGTTTCGATTCCTCATAAACTTATTTATTTAACTTATGAACTACAATTATTACAGGTCATTAGGGAAGGTTTACTTCGTCCGGGTATTTTTAAGTACAAAAGAGCATAAGCTCGACGGTATCGTCTCTGTCTTCAAACCAGATCGTATAGAGTGATTGTGTCCAGGCCCGTATACTTAGAATTAGTAAACTGATATGTACGCTGCCATATTGAGTATGTCAAATTGTTGGTTGTTTGCTGAAATAACATTCTTCAATTAAAATATTATCTGAAAATACCCCGTCTAAATAGCCTAATATTAATCCGGGGTACGTCACGTGAATTATACTATAATACAAGTATTACTGTCTTATATCATAACAGAAATGTAGTGTTTTAATGTTCATATCATAATGTTCGTAATTTTTATCAACGTTAAAGATTCAGTGAAAAGTGAAAAGGAAAAGTAATAGTTTTTGTAATTTTGTGACAAGATGCGCGAATAAAGGATACTGTAACAATGTAAAATTAAGTAAGTTAACAGGAAGCTAAAAAATCTCCTGATAAAGAGAGAATTTTGCCAGTTAACTTTCTACCTGATTAATGTTTCTTTAAACATGCAATACAAATATAATATTTCAATAAAATAATAATTACATCACGCAGAACGTGTTTTTTTTGACGTGGGGAAAATAGAATGCAGTCATTTATTTGGTAACACTCTTTCTGTTTCGATGAAACAATCTTTTTAATTACATTTTAAAATAAGTTTATAACTGTAAACCTCTGGAAGATTACTCGTTTATATATATATATATATACACAGCTTGTTGCATCTGTTTCGAAATACTATGTTTTTTTAAATATACTAACGACATTTTATATATCTATATACATGTTTATAGACATAATTAATAATGATTGGGTAAATATTTTGTATGCTTGTATGTTATATGTATAAAATTATATGTACTATATATATGCATGTGCATTTGTGTATATATGAATATATGTTTAACAGCTGATTTTTTATTTGATTGTTATGGGAAGGATTATTTTTAAAGTTCTTTTATTTATATTTATGTTAATTCTTTTGTTTTGGCTTATATAGCTCTCAATTAATGGTCTAAAATAATCTACAGGTTAATGCAATACTATAGTATGTATTAAACTTTGTAATAATTATCCTCTGATTATTATAGATTATTCGATCATTTCGATAATATTAGTAGATAGGAGATAATGTTTGAGATACGATTGAAATCAGTCATTAGTGATAAATATTAATAACTGCTAAAAACATTAAAACGATTAATTATTATTTAATCATCTTTAAAGAACTAAATACTTCTGAACAATTGTATTTCTTAAGAGGAGAAAGTATCCGATTATCTAATTATTTTAAAATTAAAATTAATACATTTTAAGAATAACGTTATTAAAATTATTAGAGCTGATATTCCGTTTTTGTCCTATATATACGAGTGAAATGTTCAGCAGTATATAGCCCTAATTAAATGAAATTTTAATTAATAAACACAACAATTCGATTATAGAATATAGGTTTATATTAATTTTATTTATTTACATCAAAATGGGATGTTATAATTTTGTAGTTCCTTTTTTGTTTGCAGACGGATTTCGGATTTGCAAAAAAGATTGGTTTTGTACGTAAAACATGGACGTTTTGTGGAACGCCGGAATATGTGGCCCCCGAAATTATTCTGAACAAAGGTCACGACTTTTCAGCGGATTACTGGTCTTTGGGAATATTGATGTTTGAGCTACTTACCGGCACGTAAGTTGGATATAGGTTTCTTAATATTGTAAAATGAAGTTCTATTAAATGTCGAATTTCTTATACTTAGATATATAATTAATAAATTGTAAGATATTGTAAGACTTTCTAAGTACTGAACTTCCTAATAAATTAGAGATCTTTGTGAGATATTCGTAAAACTTGAATTTCATAATGATGTACAATGTATATGGATACATATCTAAATTATTGTTAATAACTAAGTAAATATTAACATATATTGTACATTTTTATTAGTCAATTTCGTATTCCATATACAAAAATTGAATCATAGATATTATATTGGATCGTGGAAGAAATACAAAACTTAGAAAACCTTAAAGGACCCTCACGACTTAGAAAACCTCATAGGATACTGGTAAGAAATTAAAGTTCATATTTCAATCAAAGTTCGCAAAGAAAAGAAAAATTAGAAAATTAACAATGAAGTTGTATTAAAATGTGCGACCAACAAAATATAAAATCTATTTTATTTCGATTAATCATTAGATATGTAACATATCGACATATTAAATAATATATATAAAATATAATATATTACATTACATTAATATAAAAATTATATGTATATATACATATTAATTGTCAACAACATGAAATCTCTCTCCGTTCAGTTCACTCGAAGTTTGTTGTAGACAAGTATCTCCCAATAGCGAAATGATATCCAGATATATAGTTTTAATCATATAGCAATAGATTTCAATTGCACTGAAGTTCCAACTTGTGGCAGTCGTACCTCTGTCAAACCCTAATCGTCTCCAATATATTATATACAATTGACATTTGGTACTTAGCAGCGTGTTTTCCTAATTTTATAATCGAACGCTGACAAGTTGGCTCTCCTTTTGTCAATCGTTGGTCACGTGATCACGCTCACTGCTTGGTGGATTTGATCTGTTTTAATGACGGCTAGTAATTGCCACCGGTAACGATTGATTTTGATGTATACTATGGGTAAAAATGTAATAAAATCTGACACTATTTGTTGACCGATGAAGACAAGATTGCATTTTTGTTCATTCACTATATGTATCTATAGTACTCAGCTCATCAGAAAATTAGGACGATTTTTTTCAAGATTTTTAACAAAACAAAACAATTTTGTTCTAACACGATCATTAGAACCAAATAAATAGTTTATGTTTAAATTCATTTGTATTGGAAAATATATTCTTTTAGTGTTTTTGTGTGTATTTCAACTAAATAACTAATTATCTCACACGTTTACTGTCCGAAAGAACAACAACTTATTCTGTAAATATAGCAGTATTTTCAACTTAGCTTTTTTAAAATTTAGTTACTTATTACGTATCGATGAAAATATATTACATTGACAATCAAATAACTAAATTAAATAAAAATGCATTTTCATTAAATTATCATTTTATATATTTCGAATTAAATTACAATGAAGAATAGTTGAGTTCTTTAGATAATTAATTTTCTTGATTTAATTGTTTTCATTAATGACATATGTATCAATGTGCTATATAATTACGAAGAATAATTAAAAGCAGTAATTAATTTTTAATTTTATTTAAAAAATCCCAAAGGTGTAAACATATTTTTATAATAATAATAATATTATAATGAAGTATAAAATAAAATAAATTATTATTAATTATTTCTGTGAAAATATCCCAAATGTGTAAATATAATTTTTTTTAATAAGGGATAACTATTTGGAAAATAAAGTTTTTGATAAACAAAATTGCTCATCTAGGAAAGTATATGTAGATTAAATGTAGATTCAATATATAACATATGAATAAGTAAAATACATAAATTTCAAAATAGGGCTGCTTTCGAAAATGGTTTTTGTGTATTTAGTCACAATTACTAAAGTAACCTAATTTTCTTCACAAGCAAATAATAATAAAAAATTGTAATATAATAAATAATTCTCAAAATTAAAAAATAAAAGTAATTAATACAAACAATCTGAATATGAGTCAAAGAAACAACTGAAAGACAAACCAATTTATATTTATAGTTATTGTATTATTAAAATGTTTAGTAATGTGAGATTTCTCTACACAATTCCAACATTGAAGGATTATACAATAACTCCAGCTTTAATATGTATATAAAGCAATATATTTAAAATTGAAGAAAATAAAAAAAGGATTCTTAAGGGAGGGGGGGTGGGGTAGGTCGAGAAGGGGTTTGTATTTAGGCGTTGGGGGAGAAGTGTGAGTGGGTGGTAAATGAAAGTAACAAGAATAATTATGAACATCGGCAATAGCGTCAAAGGAAATAAAGTGGAAAATCAATGTTCCCAGCAGACAACTATCGTGGCTATTACAGAATCATTAAGTCGATGAGGTGCTCGCTAGTTTAATATTCCATCCATAATGAGAGCTAACTTGTCGGCGTCTCAGTTGCAATGTCGCGCAGTTATTTTCATAGATATTGATTTTGTTATTTATCCATTTTAGCGAACTCTAGTTTATTCTTCTTTTACTTATTAGATTTTGAAAAAGGGCGTAATACGTTTAAAAGCCATTACATTGGAGTACTAATTCGTTTTTTAAAAATATTTTATCAATATCAATGTATACTTTGGTTTATGTTAGAATCGTTTGGTACTGTTTCAATGAAATAGCGTTAATGTTGAAATAATTAAAAAATAATAATAATAAGCATGATGTAGTGCTAACATTGTTTTAATAACGAATTAATCTATACTGAAATGTTTTCTTTTTTCTTTTTCTTTTTAATAATACAAATATACATATATGTTATAGTTCAACAAATAGTTTGGAAAAATATTACGTAATAATAATAAAAGTATGTTTTACAGGTATGGCTAAAAAAATAGAATATGAATAGAAAAAATACGAATATTGTTATACATTAAAAGAGATTTATGGAATAAGTTCAGAATCTGTTATGAAATGGGGTGGGATTTCCGTATTTAATGCGTAGGGTTTCTTTGATTTACTTTTTGAAATAACTAGAAGTTTCCATTATTTAAAAATTATCCAAGGAAACTCTATAAAGAAATTAATGTAGGCCTAGTGACTATATTATAAATGCTTTTTTGTGTTCCGTGTTTATCAAATGTATTTTCACTTTGCCAATTGTAATTATGTTCTTATTTATATAATTATAGATCAACTAAGTACGTATGTCAATTAATGGAATGATCTTGAATTCTAATCTTTTGAAATAATTAAACGAAATTCTTTTTTAAAGTTTAAAAGAATTTGAAATGATAAAAAATGTTATCAAATCTAGCTATGAGATAAATATAAGCTGAATTAAATTTGTATTTAGACCACAGAACAATTACAGCAATTAATTATTTTGTATCATAATTGGCCTACTCAAAACATAAGCAGGGTCAGTGTTCTGTTAACATATAACATATGGGTACCAAGCAAGGAACATTCATTGTAGCTATGCTGAAATGTGGGAACTGAGACGAATGATGAAAGTAAAATGGTTCCATGAATGTTACCAGTTATCAAATGCCTAATCAAATATTTGTACTTATACTTATCATGTTCTAAACATCTGGAAAATAACACAATTTATTCTGACAATAATAAAATTAGTTACTGATGTAAATTCAAAAGAAATACGTTCTCTTAATAATGTATTGTATGGTCGATGTCATATGTTAATATTATCCTACATTTATTATTTTAAATATCGTATTATTTAATTTTATATATATAACAATTATAAACATATTATGTAGCTTAACCAGAAAACAATATAATATGTAAGATTTATAAACGTTAAGATAAGAAACCAGATGTGGTTATTGCGTAAAACTAGCGGAGTGATTTTAGGGACTCATGGGATCTCATAAATATTAGATGAACTAGAATATTGATTTTAATAAATTCAACAAACTAGGTTTCTGCGACTTATTTTACAGAAGCATGTTTTAAAGAGTTGACTTTCGATCAATATTCTGAAACATAATATCACGACACAGATGAGTATATCGAATTGGTTGTAAACGACATTATCCACCGGTTATGTTTTAATATTTTAATTAAATACATACATAACCATATATGGTAACAGCTTCGTTGCCGTGAAACAATACTTAATAAATAAAAACTTTTAAATAAGTAAAAAGGGAACTGAAACATTGGTAAACAAATTGGAAACATTGGAAACATTGGAAACAAATGATAAAAAGCTAAATATGCTAACAAAAAATAAATATACCCTTTTTAGTTATGCAATTTTTTAATAATACACATAAGATATAAGATTAGTAAAAAAATCGTTTTACACATGAATTTTCACAGTCTAATTAGTTTACTTAACCAATTCTATAAATAATTATTGAGTTAGATGGACAGGTGCATTTTAGTGAGAATATCATATCATTTTACTGTCTTATATAATGTACTTTGCGCTAGAGCCATTGTATGCTGACATCCATTGGACCACCTCATCCGTGTGTAAATATATTCTTTAAAATTAATTGTGACTAATAATATATAGTTCAATATTATTTTTATCAGAGTAATGTCGATTTCTTTTAAAATAAATCAAATCACACTTGAATATGTATAATATCTATATCATTTGACAAATCAATAACCACAAAAATAGTCATTTCAATGTGATATGTTTCTACCGGTATATATTTTATTTCTAAATATTTACTATATATTATTAATATAATATAATATATTTTATTTTTTTCTAGGTGCATACATATATAGCCTTATCATTTTCACAGTTGGTATAATTTGCACAAATTATAAATGTTCAACATTTCAAGTTATAAACATAATGCAATTCACAGTACAATACAACAGAATAATATGTTGTATACATATTTTATAGATTAATTATCAAGGCATCATATGGATTATTTTGAACAATATGTTGCGTATTAGTAAATTGGTATTTATCATTTAAGTAAATATGGATTTTTTGCCTTTTATAAAATTGCATACAATATGGATTTTGAGATATTATTTGGAAAGATTAAATGTGCTCTGTTACATAATTTAATATATTTTTAATTATTTTAATTCGTTATAAAATACATATTATAATTAAATGTTGTAAATTTAAACCACTCAGTAAAAATTAACGACAACACAAATTATAAAACTAAATTAAATAAATCTTTATTATAAAAAAATTATGTACATAAGGCAACGTTGTAAATCAATACCTTTTTTTAAATGAAATGAAAACAACATTTATAATTATGCTGTATAACGTACATAATATTAAATTAGATTAATGATATTTAAAATATTTCTTCTGTGGCTACAATATGCTGGTTTTCTGCTTGTATAGTATATACATTAATGCACGAAAAAAAATTTGTATATGCATCATTTATAGAAAATTATATATTGTATTGTATCGTATTGTACTATATTGTTTTATTTTATTTTATTACATTCTACTATATCATCTAATATATATATATAATTATATATTATAATAAAGTATTCATAAATACTTTATATGAAAACATATATAAAATATTGAATATTTATTTTTCCTTAGAAACAACCATATCAAAACAAAATGGTGTATAGGCCTATACACGGATTTAATGGCAATATCACAAAACAAATTTATAAACAGAGTTTCATTTATACTTTAGTAAATAATGACATTCTATTTTATTTCTCAAAACCACCACAAAACGAATCACAAATAAAAAGGAACGAAGGTTATTTAAAATAAATAATTTATTTGTTAAATTTAATATAGCTACACTTTAGCCCCTAAAGGTTATAAGTTATAAATAAAAAAATGAATTGTATTAAAAAGACACAAAACATCAAAATGTATACACCATATTTTAATTAATGTAAATTTATTATCATTACTGATTAAATAGTGATAGAAACAAACTTGCTATGAAACATTATAGTCGCTTAATATTACTGAAAAGATGTTATAATAACACATTTCATAGGCTTATGAAATTTATATAAACAATTCCTTTTTATGAATGTCTGAATTTTAGACAAAAGTATGTATATAACATTCGTTTTCTAAATGTTTATTTTATATTTCATTAAAAAAATAGTAACATGTAATAATAGCATGAAATATACATCACATAATTCAATTTATTTTATTGATAGATCGTTATTCGCAGAAGTACATTTAACCTATTTATTTCATTTAATAATAATCTCAAATTGATAATTTCAGGCCTCCATTTAGCACCTCGGACCCTATGAAAACGTATAACATTATCCTCAAAGGAATTGATGCAGTTGACTTCTCAAACAAAATCACCAGAAATGCACAAGGCCTTATTAAGCGGTTATGTCGGTGCGTTCATTTGTGTATCTAATGACTTATTGTATTATTATAAGTAAAATTGAGTTATGTTAATATTTTTATGATTGTATATCAATGTGGAAATTGCGTCATGGGTTATTGCTGTGTAGCTCTATTTGAGTATTGAACATTATGATCTCTCCAATCATGCAAATAATGTCAAGCAGTTCGTTTTTCAAACGAGTGGCTAGACGTTTTTACAATATTCTTAAAAAAACGTATTGTATATTTTTTTCTAAATTTAAAATAATGCATGTCTTATGTATGTCTAACATCATATAATAAAGTGTTAATATATTCATTTATTTGATTTCACATTACCTCTATTAACATGGTTTCGCGCTTACGTGAATTGTTTAATGCATACTCAGTCCTATTTTTATATTTACTGTTTCCTGAATGCTTTAGAAAGTTGTCACAATTGTTAAATAATACCTTTAAATATTTATTAAGCTATGTATATTCTTCACTTTAATGGATACTATAAAGAGACGATTTCATTGATATATGAGACACGCATATCAAGAAGCAATGTCAAAAACCAAAAATATTTGTATTTCTAAATAATTGCATAATATTGACTAAAGATATAACCGAAAACACACTGGAATTTGGTACGTGATCTCTGTGATCTCTGACCAATTTTGAGCAGCATATTTGTGTCCCCTTTTTATTTTGAAATACAAATGCAATATTTATTATTACATTTTTAAGTTTACTCACATTTTGACATTATATAAATGATATACATGGGATCAATTGCGATTAATTTTGTTGTAATGCTACTTACATTATTATACAAGACAATGTCGTCTTCTATAGATTATATTATGAAATTTATCTACTTTTTATAATACGCACTTGTATGTATTCTAAAAGCTTAGCTAAATGGGTATATTTCATTTTGTATAGATTATATAAAGCTTTTTTAACTAGTGAATATGCATACATAATATAGCTTAATCACTCAGTTCACATGTATTACATAGTCAAACCTTATAGGACGAAACATTAATATTATATTTTAGAATAATAAAATAAATGAAATAGATGTGTGACATTATCATATATAGCAAGAGATTTAAAAGATAGACGAATATTAAAATGGTATCACATATCATGGTAGTAATATTATGGAAGCTACAGTTATCTTTAAAACAAAAACTAAATTATATATTTATGTATTATTAACTTGGATTTTTTCAATAATGTTTATCTATCTAATAATTCTTTCTTCAGTTTTGATTTATAACTTAGCCGGCTTTCTCTCAATTCCTTTTTCTGACTTTTTTTTCTCTAAATGATTAATTTATTTCCGAATAGTCTAATAGATTTTTTCATACGTAAATTTATTACCCGATGGATAACCTTTTATAATTTATTAGTTTGTTATTCACACGTTTTCTAGTGTAATTAATTTAACCGGATTGTTTTGGAAATGCTTGTAGATCACAGTTATTTAATAATTAATGAAATAAATATCATTTGTTTCTTATGCTTTATTAGCAAGAGTGAACATAAATATATTTTACCTTAATATTTTTGATTTCGGTGATTTTTATAACACTTTTATAATATACTTATAACACAGTTAAGTCTAAACGGAGTAATATTACCACGGGGTACAACTCAATATATATATACATATATATAATATATACATATATATATATAAATAAACCTATTTTAAAAATCATATATTAGATCAAGTTAAAGGTTTCAAATATTTATAGTTTGTAACTTTAGCAGCGGAGATGTAGGGTATGCGTTGACCAGTTTCACTTTCAAATAACAAATTGACTTCTGATCTAAGATAGATTATAGTTAGTAACTCAATATTATTAATTAGACTATTTGTTCATATTTATTATTTTATTGAGCAGTTGCTCAATTTGGTCGATCAGTGTATATATCTCCTTTAATATTTCTAATTTGACTCGTTTAATGCACTGAGTATGGTGTTGTACAATAGATTAAAATCATTATTTGTACATGTAACCTTTAGTTACAACCGACTTTGTTGAATTTCCATATAACATTAACTAAATGAGAGAATTGGGCGATAACATACAACAATCTTAATTAATTATTTGATCAAATCTCTAGCTGGTAAATGTGGATGGCATCAGATTAAAAATATAATTTTCATAATACAAATGTTTCCCCTAACGCTCAATGTTGCTAACATTTATAGCGTATATGAACCAAAGAAAAATGAACTGTATCTTTCTAATATAAACAAATGTTAATAAGAAAAGCTTTATTTAAAAAAAGGTATAGAACATTTCGTTTAGTGCATTACATTAATAAATATTTGTTGTGTCGATTTGTTCAGTCAAATTGACTCACAGCTCACCACATCCCGCTTTGGTTATAAAAATCCGCTCTATAATCTAATGTTAATCATATAATTATAAGCATAATGCACTAAGCGCAGAGCCTGTACAAACAGCAGAAAGACAGAGAACTGGTCTCAAGCTATTCAGCTCTCATCAGGTACCCTAGTCTCCCTACTGATGACTGGATTGCAAATAGTAGTACTTATTAAAACCCCAAACAAATCGTCAAAAGAAGCATTTTGAATAGTATAACATCAGAGGTAGGCCTATATGTATAATATAATAAACACAATGTTATGCGAACGCGGTTAAATTGTATCACATTTTATTACACTATTCGAATTATTAAGGTAGAAACTATTAAACTATGTTAACATTCTAAAAAATCTGATTACAGCGACAATCCTACAGAACGTCTCGGCTATGGCAAGGGAGGGATAACCGAAGTTCAGAAACATGTCTGGTTTGAAGGCTTCAACTGGGAGGGACTTATAGCGAGAACCCTGGAGCCTCCAATAATACCTCAGGTAAATAAGTGTGTTGAAATAGGTAACAGATACTGGATTTGTTTCTGTCCAGAATGTCAATTAAAAGTCATAACTGGTTAAAATTACATGGATTAAAAAACTAATCCCATATATATAATATTTTTTTATGACACTCATTCTAAATATCAGCACAGTTTTACTGATCGTATTTATATTTAAACTACTAATATTTTGTAAAGATCGTATACCATTGGCGCGAAGAAGCGTTTTAATCCTACATTTATTTCATCAGTTTTGAAGAAAATTTATATATATAATATTTGTATAATATGAATAGTTTTTTAAACTAACATCTATATAATGTAACCGTTTTTTGGATTCCCATTAATTGATTAATTTTTATTGCTAATTTGAAATTTTACCTCGACTTATAAATAATTATTCCTTGATAGATGTCAATATTAAATTGAAAACCCTGTACTCAGTATAATGACAATCTAAATTATTCTGGAATTTATTTTTATTATTTAAAAATATATATTTCTATCAATAATCTTAGCAAGAATCTCTCAATTCAAAGTTAGTAGTTTTATACGTAATTTAAAAATATATTTATAAATGTTTGAGATTCTAGTATTTTTACACACAATATTATTTATGTTTAATTCTTAGAACAAGTCATTACTCCAGTCATAAACAAAAGCGAACCTCAGTACTATCTATCTAATACTAATAGTATGTATGTATGTTCTATCCTCTGCCGCATTCCTAATGTTATAATATTATTATTTTATAGCTAACAAGAAATTAATTTGAAAAATATTTCAGTGTTGGTTCACCAGATAAGGATGTCAAGTTTACGTGATTGTTATGTTAATGTATGTGTTTTTCTTTTATTGCTATTAACCCTCGTGACCTAGTTTAAAACAGTCGTTAATCAGTATAATCAGTACAATCAGTCTCGCTCAATTGTATAAAGTAATATAGAATTATGCTATTATCTATCGTAAATTTCATATATTTTAAGTGGGCCCATTTAATATTGTTTTAGACAAGTCCGCTCTTTATAAATATATACTATGTGCATAGCACATATACAACTTCAATTATGATTTTTTTAATAAAAAAAATTACATTAACAACACTTTATAGTCAGCAACAATTGATGTAACATGTCACCACCATTATATCAATATACTAGTATATAATGATTTTTGATTGATTACAAGTACAGTCGATACTTTTCATTTTTAGTTTCATATATGATTGCAAGAATTGATGACATGCTATTTTATTTTTTTCTTCAGTCCCTCGGGATAATACATTTAACGATTTTGAATTTTACGTCTTTTACATGTTTACTACTTAGATGCATATATTATATAGGCCTACATACTAGACACCTTTTTAAGTAGATTTTTCTTTTACATTTTGTGCCTTTATTAGGTCGAATCTGCTGTTGATGTTTCCAATTTTGATAATTACAAAATGGACGATGAAGTTCCACCTGACGATGTGACAGGATGGGACAAAGACTTTTGAAAAACAAAAATCCAAACCCCTTTTTTCTTTCTCAGCTTGTTTTCATATGTATTAAAAAATATATTATACATATACTTATATAGATATCTATAAACTAAATTATTGAATCATTTTACTTGATTCATCCCGTTTCTTTCTGCTTGTAAACAATGACAGGTACCTTAGCCAAATCCAGCTCTCTGTATATCCTTTCTACATTAGCACACACAACACACGTATATATATACACATATACAATATACCTAAGTAATGTACATGTTCCAGAGGCCAAAGTTATGATTAGTCAACGAGACAATTAAAATGCTTCTTCCAAGTTATAAACAAGCACAATTAGATGTATTCATTGACTGTTTATCCATATACATATATATATATAATACCATTTAATTTAATTTCCATTTATTGTGAGTTAAATACAGCTAAAGATAACTCCTGTCATTTATAGTTATAATTAGTTCAACTTTTTATTTTATTTTTAATATTTATTTGTATGTCATAATGTGTTGCATTTAACCTGTCTATACTTTTCGACAGTTTATAGCAGCTATTGTAGGAATAACATGGCTGTAAGTTAACGAAGAAATATCTATGAAATTTAACACTAATTATTCAAATATTTTTTTGTGATTTGATGTAAAATTATTTCATTTCATTACTACTTTCAAAACTCGTTATTAGTTAACTGAGCTAAATGTAATAATTGTTACTTTTTAAGTATGAATTTTCTGAACGGATACATTGTTTGCCATTGTCCGTAAAGAGTAAACACAATAGTTAAAAAACATATTATGTTGAGCTAGATTAAAATATATGATAAAACATATACCCTTTTATTAATATAACAATCGATAGTAAGCTATATAAATTTGATAATATATTTTCAGGTAAATGAGTAAATTTGACTGTTTTCAAAATACAATATATTAATATATACATCTTAAATGTAATAATTTAATATCATTATATACAGTAATGTAGATATATATATAGTATTTATTTATATTTTAGTTCTGTTATATCTTTTTATTTATACTATCATAAATTATTAATAACCAAAAAATCAGTGTCTATAATTTTAAAATGTATTAAAATTTCAAACATACAACAAAACAAAAATTTAAATTGAAAAAAAATTATTTAATGTTTATTAAGACATATTTTATTCATCCAGCGAAAACGATTTTTTCATGTAAAATTTTATTAAATTTGTTGTTTATTTATTTTCTAGTTTAGCGTTGTAGAAATAATAGCATATAATGTATAATATGTTTAATTAGTAAGACATGCAACAGGTAAATTTGTGTTCCTAACGTTATAATAATTGTTTAATTTTTCAAAAATATATTAAGTCATTTATAAAGTATAGTATCAAACTTTTTATGCATGTGAACACAACTATGATTTTTCAACATGCATTATATAGCATTCAATTGATTTTGAAATTGTTCATTTATATACTTGTATACATATAAACACAGTTATAAGTATTCAAGCTTTTAAGAAATATCAAGATGTTCAATATATAAGGCGAGTTGATAAAACTTATACAAGATTAAATATATCTTATTGTATAAATGAATGATGGTAAGCAAGTTAATTTTACGAGGACAAAGACTGAGTATAATGAATTAGTTAAAGCAATCATAAATACAACTAATTAGTTTATTTTATTTTTTGAATGTGTAATATCGAGAAAAGATTATCAAATAAGTTAACTGTATCCATTTATTGTACTGCCAACTGAAGAAGTAATTTTAAAGTTGAAAATTTAGTGTATAACGATTCCATTGTGCTTTTACAGTGTGGTACTAAACTCTAAATACTAATAACTATTTATAAATACGATTTATAACTACTATGACTGTTCTATCTTCTAAATGTATAATATGTAATAAATCTATTTGTAATAAAATAATTATTATGGAATTCCATACACACTAAATTAATCAGAATCACTGTCAGAAGACCTTTTGTTGTATAGGTAATATTTTGAAACATAACCGTATACCTTAATAGCAATTATGTTAGATACGTATTTCATGTTTTAATAAGATTAATGAAACTAACATTTACAAAATAATACTTAAACATTAATTTACATTAAAATAATCATACACAAATTACAAACGCTATACATTAATAGTATATTTTAGAAATTTTAAGTTATTATTGTAAAGCAATCGAAAAAAACTAACTTTTAAAATATCTAGAATTTTTTTAACTTTACACTTTATTTTGTGAAATATTATTGAATTAAACAATATTGAAGTTAAAAGGTGGTATTGAAGTTAAACATAGTTATTCCTTTTGACGCATTTTGTTTATATTTTATACGAATATATTTATATATTTAACTTAAGGACAATGCTTTTAAAAAAGGCCGATTTCCTAATAAACTTTAACGTGCTTTTTTATAATATACTGCGTACCTACATACTTAAATATAATATTTCAAGTTGTTGATTATATTGTTATATCACATTTCACATTACAATTTAGTTCCCAACTTATTTTTTAAAATAAATACAATTTATTCTAACATATTCTTTTTATTTATTTAACGGGGTTACTTATATTACGTAGGATTACAATTCACTTTACACGTATATAATTACTTATACTATACAATCGGATGTTCTCTCTTCGGGTGAACAACCACTTGTTTTAAGTATTGCCTAAGACCGTTTAAAATGCTATTTTCGGATAATACTGATAGGACAACACTTGCACAGCAACACGGGTTGTATCTTAGAGAACTTTATTAATTGAAACACTTCTAAGTGATAAATAAAGATAGAATTAGATATTTGGGGGAGGGGGGTTCATGATGAAATTGCAAATTAATATTTAAATAATTTTATTTAGTATTGCTGTTTAATTCTACTATTGCTCTATAATAATATAAAATAATTCAAATTTGGATGTATATGACAAATATTGCACCATTATGTAAAATTTAATATATGTATATATATATAGAAATGTATGTAAAATAAGCAAAATCTCAATGCAAAACCAAGCAATTTTTTCAATTATTTAATATTCAATATTCAATTTGTTTTCTTTCTTTTTATAACTTTATAAAAAAAGTTGATTACTAATTCATTGATACCAAACAATAATGTAAAAGCTGTGTTATAATTAGATAATAGTAATTGACAACACTCCACTCCTCAACATCATCAAAAACAATAACATAATAACTTAAAATGATCAACGGGACTGTCAAATATAGTAACAAAATTGTATAATAATATCAAGTTTATTTAAAGAACACAACTATCAGGGCTGAACTCTAGTATGAATATATAGTAATCAATAGGAATATATTACCGCATTAAGTTTTCAGTGAATATAATAGTTATCACTTTATTAACAAAGAATAAATCTACTTTGAAAGAAGTGCGACCCATTCTGTTGACCTGACAGTATTCCTTACAAATTTCTTGCCTTGGTATTACCGTCGTGATATTTTCTTTGAGCGTTTTTATTGTAAAAGTTTCATGCTTATTTTATAATTTGATTTTTTTTAGTAGGCTTGAAGATATATTAGGAAATAATAATGTTTACTAAATCAACCCATAGATATTTTCGTAAATATTTGTTGCATTTATTTAATAATTGAGTGATCGAATAACAAATTCCAGATAATAATAACATGTATATTATTAGCTGTTTAAAAAGTGTAAAACATTATAAGCCGTTTTGGTATTTTAAAAGAATGAGATCTGCAACAAAGTAAAGCATTAGAATAAATTTGTGAACCATATAGATATTAAACGTGTATGCATAATCACGTAACGAAATTTAAATAATAGTTCAGTTTATTACAGTATATTGCATAAAAGATTAGGGAGATATTTTATGTATTTAATTAATAAGTAAGCACTAAGCGCAGAGCCTGTACAAACAGCGGAGAGACAAAGCACTACCGGTTTCGAGCTATTCAGCTCTCATCAGGTACCCTAGTCTCCCTACTGATGACTGGAATGCAAGTAGTACTTATTAAAAACCCAAACAAATCGTCAAAAAAAGCAATTTGAATAGTAAAACATCAGAGGTAGTAATTCGGGGATATCCACTAGCAAAAACCACATGATGTGAACAATAATAAGTAAGTACTAAGCGCAGAGCCTGTACAAACAGCGGAGAGACAGAGCACTACGGGTTTCGAGCTTAAATTATTAATTATTAAAATTATTGAAATATATATAGGCTACACATGCATTGAAAAAGTTTAATTGATAATGAAGGAAAAGTAAAATAATAATAATATAGACCTAACAATTAAATGTAATGGCATACTTTTATCACGTATGTTAATTATATTATTATGACAGGTCATTCACTTTTAAACCTGTTTAATAACATTTAATAATTATTTTATAACATTTTCTATATATTTAATATTAGAGAGTACGATAATGATGATTATCAAATTTGTTCTTTATAAATTTGGTATCTGTCGTTAAATGAATATGTAATTAGTTTAACCATATAGACACAACAAAAGAAACAACAATTGATCAGCCGGTGTTTGATCGTTTACTACTACAATCTGTTTATGCTATCGTTTTGAAAATATAAAAATTATTCTGGCTATTTCTTAATTTAGTTTCGATTCCGTACATATTCGTAGAATATATTCGCGCAATTGAGATAAATCTAATCTTAAAAAAAATTAAATTTTGTCTACATCGAAAAACTTTTAGCATAATTTTTTATTGATTTTGGCGTTTACTCTTAATTTATGTAATGATAAAATGATAATGATAAAATTGTAATGATACAAAATAGTTTTTCACATTATTTTTAATTTCCCCCACCAATTAAATGCATTTTAATAAGCAAAGCGTTGTTACTAAATAGACATCCAACTAAGAGTCTTATTCAGAAACTTATGAAATATGATATAATCACATAGAAAAAAGACATAGCAATGTACTATATTGATAGAGAATATTTAATTACATAGACTAAATGCTGATGGATCAATTTGGCCCAACCTCTTCCGGCTAAATAAGCTTCCAAAAGCACATGGTGCTATAACTAGGGTTGCCCTTCAAAATATTTTGTGAAATTGTATACACAGTGAACGTCAGGACTGGTGTGGTTCACGCGCCCTGTCCCCCCATCAAAAAATCATTAATACATTAAACAGAACATTTTTGAACATGCAATAATTCCCATAGATGAATCAAATTAAATGTTCATTGTCGATTTATTGATGTTGATGTCATAAAACAGCATATTCGAAAAACTATTAAAAAGACATCTTTTAACTTCAGATTTGGAGAAAAAGTTACATGTAAATTATACATTGGGCATTAAAACTTTAACAAAACTGATTTTCAACTACTGGTCAATATTTCGTAAGCCTCTTGATGACGTCATATGGCCATTGCGTGAAAATTAGTTAAGAAAATTATTTTTTCAATCAAATTCCAATTTTATGTAGATAATTACAAGTTATTACATATCTGTAAACTTCAATTAGTAATCCGAGTACCTGATAGAACATGCCATTTTGTTAAACTATATAATCTGCTGGACCAGCCCGGCAACACAAACATATATACATTGTTATATATGATCTCAGATATCGTATCTTTGAAGAATTCATTATTCAGAAACTTGCCCGATTAGTTATATATATTATTTTAGAATTATGTTCAACATTTAAGATCATTCTAATATGGATATATTCGTAATTTTTTAGATATATTTACAAAGTTACTTTATTCATTTTAATATTATGTTATGCTGTTATTTAGTAAATACGTTATAATGTCAAAATTAAGTCAACACATTATTTAAATTATGGAATGTGTTAGGATTATGTATTGTCAATAAATACATAATTACATCACATATAGCACAATTAAATAAGTTATAACATCTGTAGATATGTAAAATACATGTTGCAAAGTGATTAATAACCATAGTCTATGAATATATATATATAGTTTAAATATATCAATAATTAAATATATATATATATATTATTTTAATGTCTTTGTTAATAATTAATAAAATATGTTTCAATGTGTCACGTGATCTTGTTTTCTCCGAACAGGATAATAATATTGATTTCTGAGATCAAATTAAATACTCTAAAATATGGTACACATGAAACTTTCTTGCTCAAATTTTGGCATTAACCGAAAATCCTAAATATTTATATTTAGAAACAAATTCATGATTTATCCAAATTTTACCAGGAAAACTTATATTTTACATTTTATAGTTAGATATGCAAGTTACATTTCGCCGGATGTAAGGTAATATATATATATTTATTTTCGTTTAGCTTTATAAAATAGCAATACGGCGATTGACTGTCAAATCCATAAATTAAGCAAATTCATTTAAAAAAATTCTTTTGAACTCTACTGAGTTTTTTCTGGCACAAGTGTCTTTAATTTTTCCCGTGCAAAACAATATCTATTGCTTCTATTGCTTTTATTCTGTCTATTTAATTATTTTTCTTTTTATATACTTATTCGAGTCTCCTCTGTTTTCCAGAGTTACGCAAAAACTCCTAACTTTTATAGAATATCGATATAACATATTAAATATATAGATATTTTCATATTCGGCATACATTTGCATTATATGTATATAATACAAATGTATGCTTGTAACTTTAATATTATTTTTGTAATTATTATAGAATATTATGATTTTTATTTTATTATTTTGATTATACTATTGATAAATACTATTTAGGCGGTGTAGTATTTTTTATAAATGATTGTCGTTTAGAGTGGCTTTTCCAAGATTATATTTTTAGCCTCAATGTTTAGCTTTTTTACCTTAATTCAATTATTTCACCTCAAATTAATTTCAAACTGAATGTCATTGTTTTAAAAGAAATAGACAAATTTTACCTGACATTAAAAATTATTTAAAACAACAACAAATTAGTCATATTTTTATAACCGCCAATATGCCAACTGGCCGATTAACTGTTCTAATTATTGGCGGGTAAAAAAACTTGTTTATGTTATTAATTTATAAAAATATAATATTTTGAAAAATGATTAAATAACTTATCTACATCTGTAATAGATATTAAATGTTATAATTAGTATTTGACGAACTTCTCAATTACGAATTTCTGCAATGATTTATGATTATTAGGCCAGGTATAGGAGCTGCAATGTATGTATTTTGAAAGGCGAGTTTTATGCAGCTTTAAATATTTACGAACTAACTACTACTAACTACTACTACTAACAACTAACGCAACATATTTTTGTATTTTAAAAAGGTTTACAGTAAATATTATAGAGAGTTTTGCACAATTATATTAAAACATTGATACAGGTGAAGAATTATAGTAACTAATTTTTAACTAATATTAACTTTTAGAATAAACAGTTAAATAATTGATAAATAAACTGGTTAAAATATTGCATATGTCAACTTTTTATCAGTCGATAATCTCATACTACATTACACTACGGTAGGATTATATTTTCTTTATTTTAGAACTTCTTTTATGTTTTAATGTAGGTATCATCAAAATGATCGTTTTGAATATTATTGATAACAATGCTAACATCATTTCTGCGTTTGATATATTAATATACAACAGTCATTTGAATATATATTTCAACATAATATTGTCTTTTGATAGATATCAGATAATACTGTAATTGAATAATATAATGAATCAATGTTAAGGTGAGTTCATAGCTATAACGGTTTCTGTCTGCGTTCATTGACTACTTAGAACAAAAGTAAACATTTTATTTTGACTTTCTAAATCTCAATATATATATATATAATAATGCGAAAGTTAAAAAAATTCTTTCAGATCGATGTAGATATAATATCGCAACGATTTCGATGCAAAGAAGTATCAAATTTAATCTCTGTATGAAAATATTTCCTGTTATAAAACTTTAAATATATAATTGAGGGTGATTATGTTATTATATTTATATTTTAAAATTTCTATTTAAATTCAGTAGGTAAATAAAAATTTAATTAAATGAGAAAATTCCATAAATTCATTTAATTTAGGCTTATGTAAATAGAGTATAATGATTTATGTAACACATTTTCTATTAAAAAATATGATAAAGTAATTTAACTGACACTAAAAGAAAAGTATTTACTAGTAATTTGCCTATTATTTTTGTTAATTTATTTGCAAGATTTATAAATCAAGTGGGCGAAAAGTATGTCAGATTAATACAACCAATGTGAGCGCTAAACTAATTTCAAAAAATAGAATGGATGTTCACTTTTTCAAATTATGTGAATGTGGTCCATTCGTCTAGCGTTTTGTGTAATTTTGGAATGAGATTATTTAATTGATGATCTAGACACTTAAAAGCTGGGAATCAAATTAAGCAGTAGGAAAACTATTTTAATTTAATTTTATCTGGTAAATAGTCCATATAAAATCAAATTATGTTATACTGAGAATATAATCCAATAAGTGTTAGTTCGATTTGATGCGACTACTTCGAAAGGTTTATCAAACTATGAAGCTCAAAATTAACTTTTTTTAAACTGCTTCAGTTCGTGCATTAAATGTTATTCATTTAATTATTCAACCTAAATAACTCTATTGCTGTAATAATGGTTATAATATAATACGAGTATGTGAAGTTATATTTGAATTTATTAAATATTAAGATATTATGTTATTCTTGATGATACAAAAAGTACTGCGTAATTACATATGCTGCTTGTGAGCGATATTAATATTTATTATAGTTATTTATATTTATTTAATATTTATTATAGCTTCCACACATATTTTTCAAAAAATCATCAATTTTTTTAAACAAAACTAATTAGTTTCTCATAAAATTACAAAAATTATTTTAAATAAAGGGTAAAAAACCTATATATTAGTTAGATCAGTCAATAAAACTATGTAAATATATACAGCATTATTCGTACCTTTAATAAGTTAATATTTTTTATTGAGAATTAATAACTTTATGTATTCAGTTAATTATGCAAAATCAAATTATAGTAGGCCTACATTAACCTTAAATCTTCAAATTTGGTTTATGGTTGTGGGATAATATTATTAATTTTTGCACCGAGTTCAAACTACATGTGATAATAAATGTCAAATAATTACAATGATTAAAGCATAATTCGCGAGAATTACAATATTCTATGCGGGTTCATGTAGAGCAATTACATTGGTGCCAGATTATAAAACATTGATAAAAGTATTGAAACTATGCATAGGTACTATTAATTACACTATAATCTCATAATTAATCATTATTATTATTAGCACTAAGGATTTTGTATAATATTTTTTTAGTGTGTTGTTGGCGTAAATATGCAGAACCACTATTTTAACTTTTAAATATATTACCGAATTACCGAGAGTCTGTGATTTAAGCAGTAGAAGTAAGAAATGCTAATAATAATCTATAAATTCTGATTATTATTTTGTTTTCTAAATAAGTTGTTTTTTCGTTATACTTATAGATTGTTTTATATTTTAATTAGGATTTCTCATTGACCAGCACCTTGAATTATGTTTATTCACCTCATCACTTATTTAAAACTTTACTTCAACCGATAAGAAAATTGTAATGGGAACTCTTTATTCAAGTATTGGTGAAAAACCCATTCACAAAATTGCTGTATCCGATCTGGATTATCTTCAGATAATATTTGCAAATATTGAAGTTTAAAAGGGCACCAATTGTTTACTGTTCAAATTCTATAAACACAATTTAATTAAAAAAATTAATTTAATTTTGGTATTTGTGGCATATCTCACAATTTTATGGGGAAAAAATAATACTTTGTTTAAAATTTAGGCCTATATTATATTTTAACACAATACAGTTATGATTTCTTAATAATTTTGGTCCATTGTGAGTTTTGGTATAATGGCATTATCACTGCCGATATTTAAAAAAATAAGATATTTTGATTTAATAATTTCCTTAATTAAGCAAAAATATGACAATATAATACTAAGCACTACGTAATAATATATTCTTTAAAAATACACTGTACCAAAAATATCCCAATGAAATTATATATTGTTATTCCTATTATTCTACAGACTTTATTAAACTTGTTATTTGTATTTTATTCCTTCCACGGGGTTATATACAACTTGCACTAACTATTATTTATCATATATTTCCACGCAATATATAGGCTGTCCTAAAAAAAACAAGCGGCAGTGAGAAAATTTATTTGTTCGATATTTATATAGGTACTACATTATCAATGAGAGGACAGTCTGTAACATATAGTGATATTTACAATGAGAGCTTACTCTGTAACATAATTTCCACCATTTCCACCATCACTTTTCTGACATGATCGATGTTGTCACTTAAAGCCTTCCTCATTTTATCCTCAGTAAAATTTGGCATTGCACGGTTTAAAAACGATGGATATCATCCACTGATTCAAAGGTGGGTCGAACTGCCTCGAGTCTGGGGAATATGAATCGATCCCACAAGTTGAGATCGGGCGAGTATGGAGGCTGTCGAACCAAACGTATATTCTTTTCTTCTAGGTGTACTGCAGTTCTGCGGGCTGTATGTGGCGTAGTATTGTCCTGTTGAAGGCGCATATTTTTAGGTAAAATTGGATTTGGTAAATCTCCAATCGTTCCATTCGTTTCAAAAATTTAATGTATACATCAGCATTCACCGATTCATGGCGTTGGAGTACCTCATAATAATGGTTACCTTTTTGGGAAACAGCCACAATTGCAAGATACTTATTTTCTATTGTTGACGCGTGCAGTTTGACGTATTGGCTGATCTCCAGCTGCACTTAACCAGTTCCCTACAACATTTCGTGGGCGAAGCTGTCGACAATAAAAAAATGTCTCGTCAATTGTAACCAGATTGGATTGAGTTTGTCTTGAAGAATAAGTAACAAGCAAATCTTCACACCTAGCCACACGAGTAACTTTGTTTTCTTCAGATAGTGTAGGCGGAGCCCATTTTGTGTGGAACCAAATGAGTTCTAGGTCATTCGACAAGATGTTGTGAAACATTGTCTTGGATAGTTCAAGTTCTTCAGCTATTTGTCTGACTGTTAGGCATGAATCTTCTTCAATAAGTTGCCTTACATTGTCTATATTGTCTTTACGAGGACCATTCTTAGGTCTCCCACTGCCTTCCATTCTTTTAAAGTTCTGCCGTGTTTCATCTTTGAAAGATTGTGCTATGGCTCTTATTCGCTATACATTTAGGCATTCTGCAGGCCATGCTTCCTCCATAATATTATGGATCTCAGATGCATTAAAAGCGCAGCGTCTTAAAGTGTTAATTAAAAAATATAAGTTGTCTTTAGTACACTCCATTTGAAAAATAATTCACTACTGAAAAAAATTTCTGTCTTTATATGATTAATCATTTAAATTTGCTGTCCTAATATCTCTATGACATTTAAATTTAAAAGTATATCTCTATGACTTTTAATGGTTATTCAAATAAATCAGAAAAATAATTTCTATTCCTTTCAAATAATCAATTCATCAATGCATTTATACACCTATATAAATATCGAACAAATAAATTTTCTCATTGCCGCTTGTTTCTTTTAGGACAGTTTTTTTTAGACAGTTGTTTACATTTTTCACTCAACATAAAATGATTAAATGTCCACATGTCAGGGTTCATGTCCACAACAAAGTTATATTGGTATTTTTTCAGTAAATGAATCCACATGACGTTGATATTGATCAGCATCGCAAAGTGTTCTTTCAGGCGGCAAGAATAGCAGTGGCGATGTGTTTCCTGCGGCAGAAACCATCAAACATGACTGGAGAAGAATACACAAAAAAGGTTTGGGAATAAGTTTATTTACATTATCACCTTTTAAATTATATAATATGGTATTACTAAAGTGATACCATTTTTTATGTGAATTAACCCATTACCGGTAGACGGGAGACAGTTCCTATACGATATATTGAATTATTATACAAATAAACGATAGATACTGCTATATTACTGTTTTTGTGTGGCTATGCAAAAGTGTATACTAAATAAAGCGCATTCTTATACTTTAAAATAATTTAAATGCGCCTTTTTATTGTCCTAATGTGGAATAAATTTTCTTTACATTACGTTTTTATTTGTAGATATAGTTTTTATAAAAACTTTAAATTCGGAGAAACTCCAATAATGCCTAATATTATAAATGATTAGTTAACGATTGACTAATATTTTTCTACATATAGTAGAATGATATTCGACAAAAGTTAATACAATTTTGATAACTTACTTTTTTAATTTGTAACATCATAGGATTCGAAATTGAGAATTACATTTGTAGTATTGCTATTATAAGTTTTGCTATGTGTCGTTGCAGTCAAGGAGAATAAATTTCTACCACATAAAATAAACATGAAAGCGGAAAATTTAAAAACGTTTTGTTTCATCAAATTTATTAGAAATCAATTTAGAAAACACTTATTATCGTGAATGTTAACATTTATAAATACCTCACAGTATAATCTATTTACATAGACGCCGGTAGAATCGGTCAATTTTTAAAGTAGATGCGGTGAGCGATGGTTGTTTTAATTTATAAAACATTTTGGTTTTGGGTGCAACTTTCAGAATATAAATGTGTGCCAACTTTTTTTCAACTGTTTTTATCAGTTATCAAATCGACTACATATAAATTGCTGGTGACAACTAGTTAAATATTGTTTGTCTTGATTTGAACAGTAATGTAATATTTATGTGATCTGACCCCTATACATTAGGACATGCTCAGGATTTTATAGATGTGAGAAATTCGATTTTTGGTTTTAATTATTTATATTATTATATAATCATTTAAATTTATATTAAACAGGTAATTCATATATATATATACATAATAATTCAATTTAAAAAAATAAAATTTAAAAACCAGTGCAATAAAATACTAATAAAATGTTTTAAACAATTTTATTGATATATATTTATAAAAATAATGATCCGTTACATTAAATGTTTAATTGTATAATTATATATAAGTATATATATATATATATTTAATTAGGAAATAGTAATAGCTAAAACTATTAGAAAATTCATATTTAATATATATACATATATATATATATATAACATGAGATATATAACTTATGAATGTCATTGTAGGATATTTTTTATTCAGATTTATTTTAATGTTATTATTCAATTTTAGTTGCATAAATTAACAGTTTACTTAATTTATTTATGAATATCCTATACAATATTTTATTTGAAAATAAATATATTTTGAACAATTAATAATTTTTTTGTTGTCTTTTTTATAATCTTTAGTTTAAAATTTATATTATTATTATTATTTCATAAATAATAATTTATAATATTTTAGTTCTTATTTCGTAATAGTTATCGTTAAATTTATTGTAATGATTTATTAAAATTACATTTGAATATTCTTTAAAATTGTTGACTATATTTATTAAAATATTTTAATTAAGTGCGTTAATAATGCACATGACTATTTCATGAGGGCAATAGAGGTATTATTTTTTGTCAAATATTGAAGTACATTCCTTTGATTCTAGAAACAAGTATATTGTTTTAAAAAATATGTTGATTTTTGAATTTGTGATGTTACTATTATAATATGTTTTAACATATTGCTTTACTTGATTAGACATAATAAGTGCAAATGACTAGGTGTTAATTTTTTTAAATTATGTCACCCTTTTTGTTTAATAATTTATATATATATATATAATATTGATAAGATATATGTTTATTGCTTTTTCTGCCAAATCATTTAAGTATATCCCTTTTTTATTTGTATAACAACATTTTAACTTGATCTTATTTTATCATACACTTATAAAAATTGTATAGGTTTAGGTATTGCAATAAAATATGCATCAACTAATACTAGTTATGTATCAGACTTATTCTGAAACACGTGTTTTTGATATAATCTGATCGAATGGAAATTTAACTAAACGAAATCTAATTGACAACATGATTTAAAATGTTGTATATGGCCTAATTAACTCTTATTTAGAGAATTAATCTTACATAAATGCTACCATGTTTATCACACTAGAATATAACATATTTGCCTTATTCTTTAATTGTTAGATGTTTTTCAAATTCAATTTGAGAATTAAACGGGGTTGGAGTGTTTATCAGTCTGTAACGCAGTTCAAGTGTTGTAGATTTTAAGAAATCTATGCAATGATATTGTCCATACTAGTGTACCTACATCATTAAAAACTATTTTTTTAAACGAAGGGACTATTTAATTGTTATAATAAGTAAATGTTTCTGTTTTTAATTGAGTTTATTATTATTTATATATATATATTTATTTTATTTATAATTATTACATATATTTTTATATTAATTTGTTCCTTATTATTATTTCGTTGTTTACATCATAGCCAACCAAAAATGATATTCTAAAAATAAATTAAATTAAGCACATATTGTTTGAGTTACATATATATTGTAGTTTCAGTTATTCGGTTATGTGAGTTCCTGATTTTTGGCATGATTGAACTCTATTTGTGTTCCTCTTCTTATGCTGCACGACTCGCCATGGAGGGACGTCAGCTTCCAGACTGCCCGGTGTTTGGACCCTGCATGTCAGCCAGCGACCCCTACTCCTTTAGACCTGCAGTTCCTGAAGAGAGTGGTACCGACAGCATGTGGAGAGAGGTGTTGACAGGTGGCATTGCTACTTCCTTGAACAAAGACCTCACCAAACTTCAGGGTCAGCTGACTTTCCGGGCGTGAGAGAGAGGATGCCGCCACTGTCTGGCGAATACAACCGACCAGCCTTGCTGAGGTCAAACAGCAGGACTTGATGTTCCGGTTCTCTCCTCATTGAAGGTAATCTTGCTGTTCCTGTGTCTATCTTTCATTGTTCAGTTATGAATCGTGTATTCTATTGATAGTTTGTAAATGATATCAATAGAACGTTTAACATTTATGAGGTTCAATAACTTTGTTTGCTAATTTTACAATTTTAATTTATTATAATTACTGGACAGTACCCATCTGTTTTGTCCTGAATGTTGGACAAAGGGGGTAAAATGGACTCACTGTTGTTTTATCCTACTGGAGTACTTAGAAAAAAATGTCATAAGGTTAGAACAGAATCTTACTTTTTTGAAAAAAAAAATTGTTACAAGTGATTTAATTGGCTTGGCTTATATTTTTATGTAATAGATGATTTCCTTGGTATAACTGTTTAATAATTTACACTTATAAGTAAAAAATAATTATTATTTGGTATCTTTGCTTGTATGACTTGAAAATTATAAATATGACACCTAAGGTACAGGTTAGGCCTACTCATTGAGGTACACTTAAAAACCATCTAAATGTATTTCAAATTTATTTAGGTAAACCATACCTCACAACATATATCAACACAGCTTTTATCATAAAGGGGCCAAACATTTTGTTAAAACTCATGTTTAACAGAATAGTCGATAATTAAAAACATTATCCAATATAATACTGCCAAGTTATATTAACAAGTATACAACACAAAATACTCTTTTTAATTATATTGGGTAACAATCAATATATGAGTCATAAACGAATTGTAAGTGCAAAAATGCTGCCGATTATAAAATGTTTTAGAAATGTGTTCTGGTAGAAGAAAACATGACTTATGTCTACCGCCACAGCTACTGGGAGAATCGCCTTTTTAAAAATATGTATCCAGCAGAATATGAGGAGAGACAATTTGTACTGGTGTCTTAAAAATCTTCAGAATTCATTCTCATACAAGATTATAACCTTTTCTGTCACTGAAAAATGTGTAAATCAGTCATCAAAAGATATTAAACTCCACACAAACACAAACGAACCCAAACATTTATTTTCTCTTGATTTAATAATATAATAATTGCTGTAGTATATTTCTTTCTTGATCGTGTAAACAGAAGAAAACGATTGACAGAATACGTTAAGCATATTTTTTTAATTCAAAATAATTTTGTTTTAAAACTATCCACACTGGAAACATTTGTTTGCAATAATATTTTCGAAATTTATTTATGAAATAAAAGTATTGTAATATTTTTTCATTCTGGAGAGACATGAAATACTGAAATATTTTCTATTTTATGATGTCGTAAATAGATGCCTGTGGAATATTTTTAGTGTGCATAGACAATAAATATTTGTATAAAATATGTTGTGTTGCAATTATATATTTCAATAAAATATTTTCTTTGTGTAGCCACTATTCGTACATATCGTTGCTTAATATACAGCTAACCAAGTGGCTGATTCGAGAAAAAATGTATCTTAATCTATAATCGCCATGAGAAATGACACTAATTTACTCAGTTAGTAGGTGAGTTAACGGGTCAATTGCCCCACCACCCTGCTGCTAAATAGCCTCCCAAAAATGCTCGGTGCTGCTAGTGTTAAGAATTATGATATTATAAAATAACTACGATAGTGTAATAAATATATATATAGTATAATTTTTGTACGATCTGTGCAATAAATTATACTGCTTTCTTAGTTATATTTCTTAATGTTATGTTTACTAAAAGGAATATCTTTGTTTCATTTTCAGAGGGACAACCAGAAATGTTACCTCAGACATCACAAGCACCAGTTACATCAAACAAATGTTTACTGTCTCTTCAATCTTGTTATACCCTCATCTATATTCTTATAATTAATAAAATTGTCTCAACTATAATATTATTCTGTAATCGTAAACTTGCTGTGAGTGTTTCAAATTTAAGGACATCATGTGATTTTGTTACCGCAGCTTTGTATATAGTAATTGTTGCTGATGTTTTTCATGTGCTTGTTTGTGTCCGTATTATGATACGCAAATTATAATTAATGTAATTTGTATTTTTTTTATAGATGGGTACAATTATATTACAAAAGTATGCTTTTATAGGTCGTCATATTGCTGTTGTAAATGCCTACTATATTCACTACTTAGTTTTTTATTTCTGATTAAATCGCGTTTTTGCGCTTTTGATACACTACTACTGGTTATTACTGTTACTATAATCTATTAGTCCGGTTGAAATAGCCCAAAAGATTTTCTAACCTAGAAAAAATTAGTAAAAAGCTGAAAATTTGCATGAAACATCAGTAGCACATAGACCGAAACAAAATATTTAAAAAACACTAAAATCCGTTTTTGGGAAAAAGGTTACGGCTTTTTTGTAATTTTACATATTAACGAATAAGAAAATTGCCTGGTTTTGACTCAATTGTTGTGAAAATGAAAATTTTAGGAAAATTAACATTTGAATCATATTTTCTCATACTTTTGAATACAATGTTGCATATCATTTTGATAATATACGTCTTTGCTATATGTTACAAGTTAATAAATTACAAGCTATATTGTATTCCTTTCAAAGAATTTTGCATAATAGTTAATTTTGCTTATTTAGACAATTTTGTAGCTAACCAAGGGGTAGGAACTAATATTCAAATCTACCTAGTAAATATTATAACATGCATCTAATTTTGCTAATGATATGTAACAAACACTATTTAAAATAATATTATGTAACATTGTATAAGAAAATATTATTAAAATGTTTATTTTCCTCAAAATGTGCATTGTGACAAAAAGTGAGTCAAAACCACAGACAATTTTCCTTTTCATTAATTACATAAGATTATTATCAGACAACACCATGTAAACCAGATGAAATGCAGTAAAATCTGAATAAATTAACTGAATTATGAACTACATTAATTTGTGGGATTTATCTTAATTAAATTATAAACACTGTTCTGTTTTAGATAAATAAAATGATTATATCGAGATCTGTTGTAAAAAGTGTTATAATATTTTATTTCGGATTCTTTCGCGAAGTAATATTTATTTAATTTTCAGAAGTAATGTATTTTACTTCTAGGTTTAGTTATTCAGCATATATTTATAAAAAAAACTCAAGATATGCGAAAAAATCATCATTATTTTCTTATTTTGTCGCGCGCTTCAAAATTAAGAAATGAAACATACGCTTTTAACGTGCAAATAATAAACAATTTTTTCTCAATGCAAAAAAAACAATGTTAAAATGCTGCATTTTGTTTCGTAAAAAACTCGAAAATTCTCTCATTCTATAAAAATTATAAATATCTAAATTAATATAATAAGTTTTATAAGATTACTTTATCTTTTTATGAATGTTCTTTTTATAATTTTTTGTACGATGTATGTTATTATGGATGTTATGTGAATTTAATAATTGAATTCTTTTAGAACTTAAATAAATATATTATACGTTTCTATCATTAAAATGATCTATAGTTTTTAAATTTGGTTTTCGTTACGTCGAAAAATAAACGGAAACTTTTTTGATTGCATCATCGAAGGGTCAAAGATCAGATAACATTTCGTGATGAATGACCACTATAAATTATTTTGTTAGTGCAAATATTTGCATCTATAAAACAAATGTGTTAAAGATATGCATCTATATATATAATATCGACATTTTCCACAGGTACAATTGGATTTTATGATTCAACAATCTAATTTGGATCAACGCAACTCGGCACTCACAGATGAGGTTTTACTTCTTCGTCAAGAACTAGCTCTTTCTAGGAATGAAACCGTTTTGCTGGATTTTCCTGGCCACATATCCCCGCAAGATTTCACTGAACCAGACCTTTCACCTTCGGAGCCACTTCCCTTGATCACTGAGTCATCTACACCTTGCGCTATTGATCCTGTCAAAGTCATGGCAACCTATGCGCATTTCTTTACGTTGATTGGACGAGTTAATTCCGCCAATCAGCAGTCGATAGATGACCAACTTCTTGCAGTAACTATTACAAGGTGAGAATTAATTAATCAATAAATATTAATATAACAATAATATTAACAAATTAAGCATAACACTTAAATTGAGTCGTTTTCCCAATAAACGTGTTCTTTAATTTTTATATCCCTTATAATACGTAGCACGTTGTTACAAATCAAAATATATTTTGTGCTTGGATATACATTTTCCTTGTATATATCGTTATAGAACTAGTAAAACTAAAATATTCATAAATATATATATGTATATTTAGAGTGTTCTTAAATTTGAGATATTTATCGTAGTTGACAATGAGTATATTAGAAAATAAAATAGATTAAACTACAAAAAGTATCTTACATTAAAGAACACACAATAGGCTATAGGACTATCCTTATATTCAATAATAATCCGCAAAAATCTGAAAGTTGATTGAAAATGTTGATTTGACATTTTGCATAGTGTTAACGACATTTTGATTTATGACAAGAGGTTAGCTACATAAGTATTTATAAGGATTAATCGAGAATATTATTTTATTAAAAAATTTAAGTCTACTTAAACAACACATTAATGGTTCACGTATCGTTGTCTACATTCCCAGCTAGATATGTAGGTTGTATAATCCATATAGTAAATCTATAAAAGATTGTTGTTCAACCCTTATATAACTATATAGTGAAATTATAACTAAAATCGGCGTTAATTTAGTTTAGGCCCGACAGATTATTTAGAACACATGACAATCTCATAAATTGAGATAAACACATCTAGGCTACTTCTATTCGTTTCTATAATTTTAAGGAAACGAACGAAAGTTTGATATTATAAATAGATTATAAAAAATTATGATATATTAGTTATATCGGATCCATAAAATGGTCTGATTTGCACATTTTTATGTTGCAGCAAACTTACAGAAATATTATTACAAATGTGTTTATAATTTATATATTTGGTCAATCCATATCATATCGGTAAAGGTCGTCATTTTTCTTTAACATTTTTTTTATTGTGAATTAATAGAGGTTATTATTTGATACCCTATTCGAATTATAAACACCTGTCAATGTAGTATGTACCATAACAAAGCATGTTTATAGGTTGTCATGGTTATTAGGTATTATTGTTTTGATAATAATTAATATGTATAAGTATTAATATTCTTGATTCTCCAACATTTAAAAATTCACTTTTATGTTACAATAATTATAACTTTTCGCACTTATATACAAATGGTTTATATTAAATTGAACTATTACAATATGTTCAATGAGGGTATTTAACAGCTATAACAAAAAAAAGTTGACAAATGCATAAGAAACTTATTTTATGGAAGTTTATTTATTTATGTTACACAAGCCAATTGGGTAATCATGTTACAACGATGTTGTTTTAAACAATTATTCAGCAAAATGTATGTTGAACTTTTAAAGAATTGTGAAGTAAAGCTTGACGATTTAGAAATACAGCATCGTTCAATTCTTTATTGTAAGTGTTTGTTCTTATAAGCAAAATAAATTCAAATTATACCATCATTAAAATGGTATTTCCAGTATCACGCGACAGCTTCTATCTAAATTATAAAAGCATAATGAACATTGAGCTATAATGAGTTTAATGAGCATAATGTTTATGAGATACTTTTAACATATTGTAGCATACCCTAGCATAAAATATCAAATTCCAAAAATCTTCATGAAATTTTGGAGGTACTGTTAGTATGCAGACATTTTTTAAAGGGGGATTCTGAATTTAGGAATCGGGGAAAAGCCCCTGGTGGGGAGGGGGGTCTGGGGCGAATTTAAGCAAATGCTTCAAAATGAAGCCTCAAATAATGAATAATTCTAATGTGCCAAATCGTACGTGTTTCTTGTAAAATGTTTATTAAAGTACACTGAATAAAGGTAAACACTTTTTTAAAACGGCATATTTTTTGACTTTTTACGGGGGTTTGAATAACCTATATTTGCTTGAATCATTTACCCTGCTATTAAAACTGACTGTTATTTTCCTAACTTGAAAAATATATTTTTTATATAAAAAAACATTTACAACTAACTAACAAGCGGATCGTTTATTATTTAGAGGCGGGGTTCGTCCGAACCTACCGAACCCCCCTGGGTAAGCCCCTGTTTGTGTATTGATATTTGTTTTTAAAGTAGCCTATTGTAATTAACTAAGATGCAAAATTCGAATAATTTAATATGTGCCAGTTTAAGTTCTGATTACTACAATTCAGTGTGTTTAGCCACATAGAAGGACACCTAGCCACCCGCATTATCGAGAGCATTTGATATATACAGGACGATGCAAAAAACTGTATATTTTCTATAGGTTAAACATATTTTGTGACCAATTTGTTCACATAAAAAATTCGGTTTGAAAGTATGAATAGCAACAAATCATGTAAAATGCTTTCGGAAAAGGTATCCCCGTATTTTTAAAGACCGGTAAGTTGAAACAAGCAGTATATTATTAGCAAGATGGCGTTATACAACACCATAGTTGGTATGTAAAAGACAGCGGTAATGAACCAAGTTAATCATTTACAAACTATGAAACCTTTCACTAAGAAATCTCTCATCAGACTCTCTATTCAGTGTTTCGTTCTCTAGGCAACCCTTTCTACCCTTCCAAAGGCGCTGACCAAAGACTAGATAACGTCTTTGGTGTTGACTAACTGCATGTTATACTACTTTTCACCACAATAGAACTCTGTATATTTCGTATTCTTTGTTATTGTAATCGGTATTTGTACAAATTTCTTTATCGCGTATTATAATGGCCAAGTTGTTTTATTATAGTAATCTATAATAACCGCAGTATTTCTAGTACTTCTACTGCTTTTACATACCAACTTTATGATTTTCTTATTAAACTTGTGCTGTACAACTTTATCTATAATGTAATCTGATTTTTTGGTCTTTCAGGTACATAAGCTAAATTTTTTTATATTATGCAATTTTATAATTGACGAAGATTATACGAAACGTTGAATAATCCCATCTCTTTATTTCTTACCTAAATAGTCGATATATACGCAATATACATTTTATATTTAACTACTAGGTATGGTCGAACTTCAACTTATTAATTTATTATCTTTATTTTACTTTTTATATTTGCATTATTCTACAATCCATTCTGTCCTTTTATGTTCAGTCTCCCCCTCCTCCTCCCTCCTTTCTCCTTCATCACTGCCACACCCAGGATGTTCCACCACCTCTTCTGCCTCCTCGCCGACACCACCAACTCCACTTCACAACACACACCCCCCCTCCTCCCACGTTTCCTCCAACGGGAACTGACCCGGGCACTGGCCGGCTCAACCTCCAGCCACCTGTACCTCCGCTGTCCCAACCTCGTCGATCGTCTGTCCACGGAGCTGGTCGAGATCTGTCTCACCGCGGTCCAGTGCTATCCCGGTCTGTCGCTCGACTTTCGTGACTTCTATCTCGATTTGATGCGCAGACTGGGCGGAACTGGGGTAGCGCTGGTTGCCCCCCTCGCTACTCGACTTATCTCTGAGGTGATTTTGGTCAAGTTTGTGTGTGAATTCATTGTTATCAGGGCTCCTACACTATGACTCGAAAAAAAGTGGCGCATATACGCGTTCAATTTGGAGAAGACCTGATATCAATTTAAAAAATATATATTATTGTGATGTTGAAATGATTTTCAGTATGTTTCCTGATATAGTTACTAAGGAATAGCTTATCCCTTGACACAACGAAATCTTTAGTTGTCTCAAGAAGCTATTTCTCAAAAAATAATTTTTCTAATGAAATGATAGCAAATGCTCGTACTGTATATGAACAACATTTGAAGGAAATGGCAAGATTTGATGAATACTTGTCTACATTTAAATGCGAGCAAGACAGAAGTCGTGCACATAAGAAGTAGTCCAAGAACAACCATCCACATCACTGCAGGTAAGGCTCTGACGACATGCGAGGATTTCTGCTACCTAGGCTGCCAAGTGAAAAAATGCCAAACCGCTTTTCAGAAACGGCGACAACTCGCATGGATCGCAGCTAGAAAGCTCATAAAAATATGGGACTCATCAGCTAATGACGAGGCAAAAATGTCCTATTCAAAGCGTGTGTAGAGTCAATGTTTGTATACACTGTACTTAAGCACTAACTTTTACTGACACATTGGTGAATGAACTCGACGCATCGTACGGAGCATTACTTCGTTTTTGCCTAGGTATTCCCTACACGGATAAAATGAGCAATGAAGACCTATACACTCGTCAATATTGTCTCTTATTACTCATCAATATAACTCTCCCCTGAAGGTACTCTGCCATCTGGCACAATTGCTGAGCAACTCCTTCACTTGGTGGAACCACGAGCGACTTGGCTTCGTCTGTCTCGCGCTCACCAACCTTCTCGCCGGGGCGGTCAAAGCGGTGAACAGCGACGGCACCTGCAACGACGTGAGGGGGTTGTTCTCTCCGCGTCAGTTGGAGGCCCTGTGCCGACTGCTGGAATCGGCATCGTCGGAACTGATCGCGTATCCGGCTAGTGTGATCTCACTGGCGGCTATACGGGGGCATTTGGTGGTCTTGACAGGGCAGGATTTGTGATGCTGGTGTGTTGACATGTTGTTGTTCAATTGTTCAGCTGCAGACCATGATGACAATTATGATTATTAGGAAATCGTGGTATTTTGTAAGATAAATAAGACATCATTGTTTATTTATTAAGTCGTGTAAAACTAACATTGTATTAATGTAAGATTTTAAAACAAAGTATTTATTGAATCATGAACATTATTTAATTAATTAATGTAGAATACCAATAGTCATGTTAAAGCCTAATTTGGCACATTTGTGTATAATTTATATTCATAAAATGATTGTCATTTAGTTTTAGTTAAATAATTATTAACCAACATTGGTTTACTTATTTTCTACATATTTAATAAATAAACTACATTTCATAAAATTGTCAGTATTTAATTCACATTTGTTGATGAATACTTGATTAGTTTTTATTTTTAAAATATTAAATGATCTAAATTTGCACAAAATAACAATTCTAATTGTACATTAGATATGTAAATTGTCTACGTTACATGTAAATGCATTTGAGATATGAATCGAAATAATTATCGTATATTTTATATAATAATAAATAAAATCATTATAGTATGTGCTATATATAATAATAGATAATAATGTTATCGATTGGCGATAATAAAATATGTACAAGAAATACAGACGGTTTCTGTAACTTATCTATTCAAACCATTGTTAAATATCTATGTTTGCTTGTTTGCACCGGATAGAAATGTTTTCAATTAGAAGACAATGAACCATATGATTTTTTTATCTGTGGTATATATTTGAAAGCATCGATCAATTTCTAAAATTCTACTTTCATTTTATTGTCAGTAATCACGTTTTGTACTGACGTTTCATTCTGTTACAGCCATCATGGTTGTGATTTTTTTAATTTTTCGGATTTCATGAGTTTTCTATACTGAATATACATATTATATATATCATATTAGATTTTCTAATTGGGTTTTTAACGAAATTATTTATACCTGCAATCAATTAATTATTTAATCACAATCAGTGGTGCTGTAAACGGACCATTCTGTCTCCTTTAGGAAGTTTCAAGAAAGTTTTCTTGTCGTGTATTATTGTCTTTAGTTTTATAGTAGTACTCTGTCTCATTACAGTGAGATGATAACTCTACGTTTTAACGATATTTTTTAACATAATATAAATATAACTTTTTACAAGACCACAAAATAGGTCTATCGTGTTAGAACCTCCGTCTGAGTCGTGTTAACCTGCAAGCCAACCATGGCTGCTGTTGACTGAAGTGCAGTAAACATGGTTTGTGCTCCAGCTGTTGTAGAACTGATGAGAGCCAGATCGTCTGCATATGCTAGCACGGATATCTGTACTTCCGGGTATCTTCTGGATCTTCTTCCTTGTATGATGTAGCCATGCTGATCATCAGGTAGCGCAGTCCTAAAAACCCAGTCCAAAACCAAAATCATTTACATTAAAAACATTTGTTAAAGACATATAAATAGAGTACTATATAAGTTCAACGTATACATATTTATCTATTTATTTAATAACAAAACATGATTAAACATTTACTCATGAAAACAAATATTATATACAGTCAATGTTTAAGTATTCTATATAGCAATATGTTAAAAAATATTCTTTCCACTTCCAACTCTTACAATAACATTGTTTTATATAGTGTAAAATAATAATAAATAACCTTACATCATCATCTCATTTGTAAACATCATCTTCTTGAATGGAGACTCAGCAGAAGTACTATATTTCTGTTTGGTTATTTTTAAATTACTATCAGCAGCAGTAGCAGAAGTGGTAGGCTCCTCGGGCTCACCTTGAATAGAACACTGTCTGTAAGACATCTCATCGTGCTGGCTCTTGTAGAGGTTGGTTGCACGAATGACCAATTGATACTGGCCGAATACGCACTTAAAGGCACCGAGAACCTTTTTCCCATCTCAGTCGTAAGCGCTGAAATCCTGAGCCAGTTTGAGCCAAGCAGTGTCCTGTGAATTATAGGTTGGTCGAAGAGAAAGAGGAACATCCGATGTTGAGTTGAGGGTCTTGTTAACCTGACTCTTAAAGTGAGTGATTGTTTCGTAGAGATTATGAACATCACTTTTTTCGACAGCCAGGCAACCATTTTTCGGTACCCAGTTACCGAAAATAGTATTAAATTGTTTGGTCATAATAGATAATAAAATGTATACTTGTGAATTCCCTTCAGCAGTCCGGATCGATTGACAATAATGACGGGTATTATTGGCCTTGTCT
>JAUZND010011119.1:0-133594 GCA_034780555.1 Coelogynopora nodosa | reverse complement strand
GAACAAACGTGGCAAGAAAGAGAATACAACTACAATAATTTCTTCAACGATTACAACTATCACTTGAAGAGAAATGACAACCTCAATTACAATAGGTTGTACAAGATAAAGGATATATATCTTTACAAAAAGAACAAAAAGTACGTTTACATAGACAATAACATTATTCACCATTATATCGTTCCTTCAAGGAAATGGTTGTATGAGCGATACTTATATTACTGAATTCTAATAAAATTTGCCATTCAATTTTACAATTTTTCAATGTTGCAAATGATTAAATAAAATTGACTATAGACGGTAACATTTTTAGTCTTATGTAATTTTATTTTTGAAAATAACGCATGTTTTATGAATCTGCATAATAAAATTTGTAAATTAATATACCAATGCCAGTTGTTGCAATTGACGGCATCAGGTCTCTCTTCAACGATCCAACGACTATCTCCTTCTCCCCACTTGGCCATGCAATGTTTTTTAACAACTCGTTGTCAAAATAAAGACAATTTAAAAATTATCCAAATTAAATTTAATTTTATTTCTTAGATAACCACGGAAATAATATTGATTTTTAAATGTGAACAATTTAACAAAAAATACATCTATAAAAATTGTTAGTTTCTGGTATTTAAAAATGATTGAATTGAATGAAAAGGTCCAATTTGAATCTTCTGATGGCGAATCAAAACCACTTTACAACAGCACAATATTTAGAACGATATTAATCATTTTAGCAATATTGAGTATTTTTGAAAAATGATTTTTTTAATTTTAAATAATGTAGTAATATACTTTATAATCGGAAAAATCACTCGAAATAATGCTTGGTTATTCGAACCAAGATCTACATTATATTTGTGGACTAGCACAGGTGTAATGCTATCAATTGGGTTGTCTACAATTGGAGCCGCGTCGTAATTAAATTAAATTCGTAAATTTATTTTTAAAACATCTTTATTAGTGGCATTTACATGACAGGAACGACCATTATGGGAGCAGGTGTAAAAGCTCCCAGAATAAAAACAAAAAACCTGATAACAATCATTATTTGTGAAGCTGTAGCGATTTATGGCATTATTATGTCATTGTTGATACAAAGCAATGTTCATGTAAATTAAAAAAATGTTTTAAATTTTTTAAAATTTATTTTTAGGACGTCAATCTGGACGAAATTAGTGTTGCTTTATTGGAAACAAATATGCGATCAGGTATAGTTTATTTATAAATAAATTTATTATCATTAAAAAATATTTCAAGCTTACTTGATGTTTGGTGCTGGACTTACCGTTGGAGTCTGCAATTATGTTTGTGGGATATGCGTCGGGACTATAGGTTCGGGTGCTGCTCTGGCTGACGCACAAAACTCTGCTCTATTTGTAAGAATTTTAATAATTGAAATATTTGGAAGTATTATTGGCCTATTTGGATTGATTGTTGGAATTTTAATGGTATTTTAAAATAATTAAATTGAAAATTTTTATTTTTAAAAATCGTGTTTTTTTTTAAAAATTAAAAAAATTTTTTTAGATCTCTGGTAGAACTATTGCATCTGAATAGCTGTTTTTGTTAATAAAATGTTAATTGTTTTAAATTATAATTATATTTAGAATAGATAATTACAATTATTATTTATTAATTGAATTAAATTTACATATAGATTTTGTATAAAACCCAGTTTCATATTCTTTCAAGTTAAATTCCTGTTCGAGTATTTTTTTGTTATTTTTGAACCATGTCTCGAAATTTACTTTACACTTTTCCATTTTTATTTCATCAATTGGAGAAGCGGTACTTGGTTGAGAAAATTTCATATTATTTTTAGTTTTTAAGTTTTTGTACATTTTTTTAAACCTTTTACGTCTGAAAAATAATATAAAAAAAATTATTCTAAATAATACTCTGGTGCATTTGATTCGTCGTCACATACAGTAGTTAAAATAGAAGCTTGAGTTTCTAAAATGGATTCATTTTCTTGCAAGTATGTTTGTATTTTATTGAATAATGTTTGAGAAATGCGGTTGGAATATTTCAATGCTAGTCTGACTTGTTTTTCAGAGGTCATTAGTTTTACATTTTCAAAAGCACGCAGCAAATATCCAGATTTTGCGCAAATCTAAAAATGAGTCATTACATTTTTCATGAAAAAAAATAAATTTTAAAACATTACTGCAAATTTCCTCATAATAATAGCAGGAAGCTGATTTTTAATCGAATCTATCGTTTTGCAAACAGTATATGCTTGCTAAAAATAATATTTTCAAAATTTTATATACATTTTTTAATCATTTTACCCCAAGTAAATTTTCTTGTTGTTCATCATCAACAATATCTTGTTGGTAAAATGGAATAGTCTCAATTACAGGTAGAACCTTGACTCTACATTCAGGGTACTTTTTATTTCTACACAAAACTGCACGAATTTCCGATTTTTGTTCACATACAGACACGATCCAAAAATTCTCACTCGTACGGCACTATTTAAAATGTAAAAAATGGATAAAAAATATAATAATTATAAATAATTACTGTTCTATTAAAATTGCAAATGCAACTCCATGATTTATCCACATATTTAAAAAAGAGACCATCATTTTGAGCACAATATAAACTTCCTTCTATCGAAAATCCAGCCCATGCTACATGATCCATACATTTGAATGGAGTATCAAAAGTTTCAGTTTTCTTCATTTCTTTCAGGGAAATTTGAAAAACCATTCCAGAAAAATTAGAATCAATAGTTCCAGAATTATCATAAATTATGAGCAATTTATTGGAGCTATTGTGACAATTCATCGATATAGGGATTCCTGGTATAGATACAGCAGGGAATAACAAATTTCCACCAATAGAATAAACTTTCAAAAGATTCGAGTCTGTTATAAAAGCAAAAAACTCATCACTTGCAGAAATTATCTAAATTGAAAAAATTATCAAAAAAACAAAGAAACAATCACCTCCACTATTTCTTGAAATAAAGGTAAAATATACTCTTTTGACACATCCCATGATTTATAAGTCAAGCAATTGATATATCCTTCATTTTGTTGGTCTTCATTTTTTACCAAAGCACATGTAGTATTTGAAAGGGCGCCCAATGTATAATTGACATTATCATTTATTTGTATAGTGTGATGAAAATTCTTAAGTCTAAATTCCACGTTTATAAAGCTACCATCTTTTCCAAATTGACCAGAGTTTAAATAACGGCGAACTGTTCCAACCCAATTCCAAACTAAAAATTGTGAATCATTTTCACAAGGTGTGGAGGCTATTTGAAAGGGAAATGAACGTTTGACATTAACAAAAGCATTTTCACCAACAGCTTCAATTTCTTCCACCTGTTCTTCAGTTTCCAATTCTCTGCCTTTCAAAACATCTTTGACGCAAAAAACATCATCCAGTTCTAAATTAAAAATAATTTTTAAAAATAATTATTTCAACTTTCACAATTTCCATCATCTGTATTTAACACTTCATTTTCTATATCTATCGTACATTGCAACATGTATCCGTCCATTGACGTAAGAATTACCCGATTACTCATGGAATGCACAATTACTGCACATAAAATGTTTTCACTCGAATTCATGTGTTTTCTAATAAAAAATATTATTTTAATTCATATTTAAGTTACGTTACAAAGCTTGTAGTAAGACAATTCCAAATAAACACATCACACCTATATAATATTTATATTATAAGTATATTATTAAAATTAATTAATAAAAACCTAGAAGAAATGCCAATCATAAATTTGTAATCTTTATAAAAAGAACAAGCACTAAAAATCTAAAAAAATGAAAAAATAAAAACATGAAACATAAAATAATTTTTCATTTATCAATTTATACCACTCCCGTATCTTTTGTTTTAAATTCGTCCAATACTTGACTCTCATCATCATCATTAGAATCAAGATCATCGTTGAAATTATTATCTACACTATAAATGCATATCCTATTGTTTTGGGGTACAGCCACTTCCTTATTATTACTATGCCAGCTCATTTGGCATTTTGATACGTATTTACTAGTATTTTTATTATAAATTAATATATTTTTTACATACTCAAATGAATTTATCCTAGGTAAAACATTCTTTATAAGTTTCGTTACTGGAAAGGAGGATGAACAATTTTCTAAAATTCTAAATACACCGTCGCAACAAGAAACTCCCTATATTTGAAATATAATTGAAATTTTATATTTCTAATAATGTATACTATATATTTGTCGTTGTAGCTAAAACTTATGCTCAAAATTGGTCCTCCAAATACATCCACAGTATGAATGGATAAATCTTCAATTCCAACTATTCTAACTTTAAAATCCTTAGTACCTATAGCTATAAGATCTTCAGAAGAAGAGAGACATAGGTTTGTCGCCGGTTCAGAAGAATTTAAAATTGTATTGATAATTTGGCCCGTTTCAACATCTCTTGATACGACTGTTCCATCAAGTGATCCACAATACATGCGGGTTTCCTTTAAAAAGAGTTATTAAAAATAATTTATTTGATTTTAAAATGATAAAAATTTTTATCAAAAATTACACTACATGCTACACAAGTCACACATGTTCCTACTCTATAGGAATCTGGACAATCGTCCTGAAATTCTTTCCAAATTCTAACGTCTCCGTCGGATCCACCTGTGATGAATATTCTAATTAATGTTAATACTATATATACAATTTTTATAAATAATTGTATACCTAGCAGAAGATGATTGGTATATATCGGTAAACCCAGGTTCGTGACAAAATTTCGTTTTTCCAAAATTGAAATTCATACTTTTTACGAATTTCTAAAATAATCTAAATAAGCAGTGAAAATTTCACGAAATAATTGGTAAAATGTGTTTAAAAGTGAAACTTTTTTAATAAAAAGTATAAATTTCACGAAATAAATGATCATGTGTTTTAAATTGAAAATGTTTGAATAAAAAAGTATAAATTTCACGAAATAAATTAGCACTAAATAATAATTACTCACCTATATAAAATATTCCTTTTTTTTTGATAGAAATCTCGTACAAAAATTTTGTAAGTTTTTGAAATATTAAATTTCACAATTGGAGTTAAACTTTATTCAAAATTTTATTCAAAATTGACAATTAATTTCAATTTCACACGAGTTTCTTTTTATATTTTGTACATTTTTCTTCTGTTAGGTCAAATTAAATTAATACTAACAACAATTGTTTCAAAGATGGTACAGTAGAACTGCAGTTCTATTCATGTCACCGTTAACAAAACTCGGATTGGAGTTTTTTTGGAATGTCTGATTATTGTTAGAAAGCAGGTCGAAATTCTTTTGCTTTATTTATTATATATTTGTTTTTTTTATTATAATCTTTTTGTTTATTTACACTATTTAAAGTGGTGGTTTAATTGTTATTTAAAATTGCAAACCGGTTAGCACCAAACCAGTTAACCGTTTGTTTAATCGTAACCGTGAACATATCAACCTATTGATATACAAATCTAGTCGCTATTTGGATAAATATTTTCAAATTAATATTTCGGGAATAACTGTGAAAAATGGAACCATTACAATGACATGTTTTCCCAAAAATGATTATAATTTAGTATCATTAAGGTGTTGTTTTCTCGAATTATATTTTACGAGAAACTGTAACTTAATTCTTCTCCTTGGAAGGTGTAATTTTGATCAGTTTCATCGTTTGTAGAACTTTGCAAAATTTCTGTAGAATTGAGTTTGTAGAAGTTTGCTACTAGTGTCCGAACTGGCCCTATTTGTGTATAAATGTAATGAACCATTTTGAAATTTGTTTTCAAAATTATTTAAATATTTTTAGCATTGACGTTTATATATCCTACAGCAGTTGTATATCTGGAAGTACTTTTATTGCTTGTAATGGCAGGTGTTGAATATATACGTCTTTTTTTTGGAAAGAAGGGGAATTTAACTCAACAAATTACAGGAATATGCCTATGTACCATATTAAGCCTACCTTCCTTATTATGCTGTCTATATATTATATTGTGGCAAAGTTATGTTTTACGAATTGAAGTGATTATCATGTCCATACAAGTAGTTTTTATAGCTGTCGAAATAGTGTTAGAAATTATATGCGCTGTAACATTTGCTAGAATAAAATACTAATATAAATATTTACTTTTTGAAAAACAAAATCCTTTATATATAATTCTTCAAAATCGAGCATTTTCCGATAGAACCTGGATGACTACGGACGAGCGAAAACATGAAATGATTATGAAAAATAAAAATAAAAAAGTTTTTATAAAATTATCCAATCAAAAAATTATAAAAATTAGACCATTGCGACATACAAAAGACATACATTTCTAATGTTTGCTACTTGTGTTTTTATTGTAACAACAGGTAATTTTGATTTGTTCATGTTTTGATAGTTTTTAGGATGTGTCCCATTACTTTTAATTTTTTATTGGAGTCGGAAACTCTTATTAATGTTAACGTGTGTTCGTTGTAATATAGAACATGCGCATTACGTTTTGTTAAATAAAAAATACGTTGAAAAAGTTGTTGATATTGACGTGGAAGGCACATATTCAAAATTCAATGGTTCGGTAAAAAATATTTTTCAAAAATGCAATCTCGTGAATGTAAAATATTTTCGACATCGTAAAATGGGATACATTTATAGCGAAATCCATCAATGCTTCTATAGTCTCAAGTAAGCTTTTAAATTAATTAAATTGAATCATTTTAATTAGTGGTTATGAAGGATGCCTATATAATGATCTACTGACAGAAAAAAGCATAGATAATGTCAAGATGAATACATTGTATAAAAAAGTATTTCATATTTATTTTATCTACTAGAAGAGGAATATACGGAAATAACGAAATAATTATAAAAGAAAAGTCGTACTTTCACCTATTTATAAAACAAGTGCTAAATCCTTTTTATATATTCAGTTTTTTTTCAATTATTATATGGGTCGTGGATGAATATGCAATATATGGATTTACCGTATTGATAATATCCTTAATATGTATAATTATGTCTCTCGTAGAGAATAAGAAGGTTTATAAATTTTAAAATGATTTTTATTCAAATTTTTAGCAAAATGTTGCAATGATAAAAAGATGTCAACAGGTTCAATTAAACGTTGAAGTTTTATTAGAAAATGGAGGTAATTTAAAAAAACAAAGGTTTTTTAATTTATTTAGAGATTTCCATTATGAATAGTAATCAATTAGTACCAGGAACTGTCTTTCACATGCCAATGAACAATTATACAATGTTTTGTGATGCTGTTCTCTTGAATGGAAATGTCATTGTAGATGAATCTCTACTAACTGGTGAAGGTTGTCCTGTATCTAAAATTGCAATTGATAAAAGTGATGAAAACGGAATATACAGATGCATGTCGAATAAACAAAATACGATTTTTTATGGGACTAGAGTCATTCAAACCCGATATTATCGAAATGTGAAAATAAAGGCAATAGTTGTTAAAACTGGTTTTATGACATATTACGGAAAATTAATTAGATGTATTTTATATCCTAAACCGATGGATACTCGATTTTATCTCGACATTGCAAAGATTCTTGTGACAATGGGGATTTTTGCTCTTCTTGGAATGATATACAGTAGTGTTGTTTTATCTACAGAAGAGAAAAATTTATCATACATATTTTTTAAAACTGTGGATATTCTTACAATTCTAGGTGATTAAAACTAAATTAATAATAATTTTTGTATAGTTCCACCCGATCTACCAATAGCTTTAACTATCGGGTTAGTTTATGCTCGAAAACGTTTGAAAAAATTAAATATAATGTGCAATAATACGGAAAACATTAATTTTGCAGGATTAATTGATATTGCCATATTTGACAAAACAGGAACATTGACTCAAAATGAAATTAAAGTAGATAGAGTTGCTATATATGATAATTTAGGGTTTTTTTTAATTTTAATATTTAAAAAAAAACACATATTAGAAATATTTATATAAAAGACATTAAAGATGTTGACGATGACAGTAATGTTAAGAAATGTCTTGCGAGCTCTCATATGTTAACGAGAATAAATACTATTCTATCTGGTGATCCACTCGATTTGGCAATGTTTAATAAAACTGGATGGGTTATTAATTAATTAATTAAAGATTTAAACTTTTAATAGATTCTTGAAGAGTGTGAATCTGATAATGAAAAATACGACTCTGTGGTTCCAGTAGTAGTTCGTTCTTGCAATGTTTAAATTAATTTTTATTGTAATTCATATTTTAATAATTTTAGACCGATATAGAAATTGCTTTATTGAAATATTTTCCTTTTGACTCAACTATAAAAATGATGAGTGTGTTGACAAGTAGCAATAAATCCAATAACATTACCTTATACGCAAAAGGAGCTCCAGAAAAGATATTGCCTCTTTGTGGAGAAAATGTAAATGTATCATGGAATGGCGATTTAACAAAATTTGCAAAAGAAGGGTATAGAGTTATAGCATTAGCATCAAAAGTTGTAGAAAATGACAAATGGCACAAGCTTATAAAAAAACCCAGGTAGATATTTTGTATATATTTATTTATTTTATAGATCATATTTGGAGTCTCATTTAAAGTTTGAAGGCTTTGTGTTGACGGAAAATAAACTAAAACCTGATGTAGAATTAACTGTAAGAAATCTCAAAAAAGCCAAAATAAAAGTTGTCGTTTGTACTGGAGATAATATTCATACTGCTATTAATGTTGCGCGTAATTGTGGAATACTTGAGAATCAAATGGTGGAAATTGTTCAAAACATTTCTGATGTAATTTCTTTCGACTCTTACAACGCTGGAAAAGTAGAAAAATCAATAATTGTTAAAAATTATGAAACAGCTGAGTATGATGCGATTGACTTTTTATGGGGATTTATGAAACAACTACCTTTGGAAGAGTTTAAAGTTAAACAACTGAATAATAAAATAATCTGGGAGCATATGCCAATTACGTTTGTAATGACAGGAACAATATTTGAATATCTTTTTGATACTCAATTGGCTTTCCTAAAAAGTGTAACTCGTCTTTAATGATGTAAAGTTGTAAATTTTAAATTTTAAATAGATTCTCGTCAATTGTAAAATATTTGCAAGAATGTCTCCAACTCATAAAGAGCAGCTCGTCAAGATATTTACAGGTGCTGGTTATATAACTTCAATGTGTGGAGATGGAGCTAATGATTGTAATGCAATGAATGTGGCTAATGTAGGAGTGTCAATAAGTAAGTCAGATGTCTGTTTTGCTGCTCATTTTGTTTCAAAGAACGATGGAATTGAGTGTGTTGAGAATCTAATAAAGTATAAAATAATAAACTTTTAAAATATGACATTCAGAGAAGGAAGATCTGGTTTAGTTAGCTCATTTGGTGTAGTAAAGTATACAGTAGTTTCTAGTACGATTCAAGGGTCAATGATGCTTTTTTGTTATACTGTATTTATTTTATTATTGAAAATATATTATTAAGAATATAGGTAGGCATTCTTCCCAGTGATTGGATGCTAATGTATTGTGATCTCATAATAACCATGAGTTGTACCTTATTCATGCCAAACAGCCCAGCTTATCATCGACTTGTTAAGCGCAAACCTCCTTCATCTGTTGCAAGTTCAAAAGGGATAATACTTTTTATATCCTGTACTATTTTAAATGGACTATGTCAAGCTTTATCTGTTTATTTCACGCACATAATGAACATGTACATTTTTTTATATTTATAGAATTTTATATCATTTGTAGGCCTCAAAAAGTTAAAGAATCTGTATATAACCATGTGTTATTTATAGTTGCGTCATTTCAGTGCTTGATTGCAGTTTTCGTCTTTTCAAGTGGTCCACCGTAATAACATATATATTATATATTTTATAAATTATCCGTTTTTAGTTATAGAGTAAAATTATGGAGAAATAGTAAGTTAATATTAAGTAAATATAATGTAATAATAGAACATCTTTCAATAACTCTCTTTATTCTCATGCTTTTGTCTTTATTTTTCTTATTAAATAGATGGAAATTTGGTTTTTTGGATTTTTTCCAGGTAAATTTTCATAAAAATTTTCATATAAAAATTATTAATTAGATGAATACTATACTCCCAATATCGTTAATAATTAGAATACTGGGAGTGATTTTCCTCAATTTTATTTTATTCGCAATACTGGAGGCATTATCTCAGATCATTTACAAACCAAAAAAATGGAAAAGGCTAATATCGTTAAATAAATATGAAAAGTTGATTAATAAAAATTAAAACAGCTGCTTTGTTTTGTCTGTGAAATATGATCCATAAATATATTGATAAAATGGAGAGGGTTGCTGAAAATGTAATAATTTTTTTTGAAAATTTTATTAAAATTAGGATGAAACTGGATCAAATTTGTTAAAAAACTTTCAAATTGATAAATTGCAAGTCAAGACAGTATTTTCAAACAAAAAAGAAATTGAATGTGAAAATGACAGTGTAATAAGCTGGATAAATCAAATATGTAGACTTTACAAAAAAGTAAATGACGAATGTTCAGAGATGGTCAATGAATTGAATGATCTGATTAATGAAAAGGATCAGATTCAATTTAATAAAACACTTAAAAATTTTTATCAAATAAAAGTGATTATTAAATTTTTACGTATTTCAGAAACGACAATCGAGTCTTTTATAACAGGTATATCAGAATGGACAAATGAAAATTTAAACAATTTAACCGACTCTGAAATAACATCAATACAAGATTATCCAGAAAAAATTGCATCATCTTGGCAGGATGTGTGTATAAAGTATTTGAATTTACAAAACATGTAATTAAAGTTTATTTTTTAAATATTTATAATATTAATTACTTAGAATGACGGAATATATAAAAAACATGCACAATATTCTCATTTTACATGTTGAAAATAAATTTACGTCTATTAATCGTTTAATAAAAAATATTTTCAACAACCTCAATGCAAAAACAAAGATAATATCCCAACAGATTTTAGTAATTATTTTTTTATTATAAATTTATAAACTTATAGAATATTCAAATAAACGTGACAGATATCAAATTTCTGATAAACAATGACAGTACAGTGTACAAAATAAAGTCGTGTTATTCTGAATTGAAGGGTACATATTATTATTAATGATTATTAATTATAAATTAGAATTTTTGGAAAAAATACCGATATACCGGAGTTCTATTCGTATATTTTCCGATGTTGTATTTAATCTTCAAGTTTTTGTGGAAGCCAAACAGAGTTTTGATATTACAAATAAATGTTTCGATTATGACTTACAGCAGATGGAAGAATGGTTATCTTCCAATAATGAATCAAAACTGAACGAATCTATAAAAATTGAAAAGGAACAATTTTGGGCCAATTTTAACGTGTTTATTGATAAAATTAAATCCCAACCAATATCAGATTCTAAAAGCAAGGCCTTTGAATATACTCGTAGATTTGAAAAAACAAAAAAATCTAGTCAAATTTCAACAACCAAAAATGAAGCTAGTACTTGTTTACGCAATATAGAGAACAAATGTACTGAAAAAGAGAATCAAGTGGAAAGAATGAAGAAAATAATGGACAATTTAAAAAATCAAATACTAAAATCTGAAGGGTTTGGTGGCGATTATGAAAAAAGTCTGGATACACTAGAAGATTCTTTTATGCAATTTAAAAACATTTCTGTAACTCATAGCGTAGATAAAGAATCGGAAGAGTGTTTCAACAAATTAATTATAATTGATATACAATTTATCAACGACAAGAAGGAGTATACGTCAAAGACACTTGTTAAAAATCGAGAAAAATTGTTTTTATTAGAAGAATCATGGAATAAAGTAATAAAGGAGCTTGTGGATTTAAAGGAAACTGTAAATTATTAAAGTATTTAAATAATTAATATATCGTAGGTTGAAACATGTAAGCAAACTTTGGCTGATATAAAATACGACAGACAAATATATTCCAACGTAGAATTTCGAAAATTAAACGAAGAGTTGAGTGATTGGACTGCTTCAAAAATTAAAGACATCAAATATACCTACACTATCGATTATGAATCGTTCAAACGCGATGAAATGGAGGAACTCGTCTATTTGACAAGAGAGGTTGAAAATGAATATGATGAGAAAAGAACATTGCTAGATGATATTTTAAAGAAAAATATCAATAAACCAGACGTATCCATTTTTCAAGGTTAAAAAATGATAATTTTAAAATAATAATAATAAAATATTTTAGAAAACATGGAAAGTAAGATAAATAGCGTATGTCAAAAATTAATCGAATGTAGCACTACGATTCTATCTTTGGAGCTGTTTATAACAAAAAAAGAAAAACTCGACATGTGTCGTTCTAGATATGCCTCTATTCAAAAGTGGTATAATCATAATAATGTAATGGTAGAAAATGACAATAAGATGGAAAATTTTCAAAAACAATTGAGCAGTATCACAGTAATTTAATATTTAATATAATTTAATTATTTTTAGATTAAGAAAAAATCATTGAATTTGTTGTTGATGGATTTTAGAAACTTTAAAAATGATTACAACATAGATTTGGATAAACAAGCTGACAATCAGACCCAAATGATGGAATCTTTCAAAAAAAGTATCAGTTTAAAGATCAAAAAATTGGAAAAGGACATGGAAAATTTATTGGAAAAATTGGGTACATTAAATTAACAATTTTACTCATTTTTAGATAATTATGAAACAGTTATGAATGAAAAAATGAAACTATTTATGCCAAAATCTCTATCCAATGAAATTAGAGATATTAAGTATGTATTAGATAAAATAGACAAAGAATGTCAACAATTATCTTCCAATGATGATTTGGTTGTTTTGGATTTTGATTTTTTAAAACAAAACCTCGAAATGTGGCTAGTAATTAATTAATCAATTAATTATTTAAATAATAAATATTTTACAGAATAATGATGATAATCTGAAAGATGTTAGCGCTAGGATGAATATTTTCAAAAAAGAAATTGATTATCTAAACGTTTCTAAAAGTGAAAAAATAACAGATTCTGTTACAAAACAATATTCACTTCTTGAACAATCTCACAACAAAATTTATCAATCTGTGACAAGTCAGATACATTTGTACCGTATATCTATAGACCGACAAGTCAAGTTTATAAATTATTGCGAGGTTTTGGAAAAATGGCTTTTAGAAACGGATAAATATTTAGAGATTGAAATACCTAAATGGGGCAATATTGATAAATTGACAAATCAACAAGACGAGATATCAGCATTGATAAATGATTTTGATACCGCGAGTCTAACCTTTGAAGAAACGTACAAGATATTACGGGAACTAAAATGCCACAATGATAAAAACAATAACAATGTTAAAATTGTTGACGTATTTAACGATAGATATGATAATATATCTAAAAAATGGAACGTTACAAAAGACAAGATAAAAAACTATGAAACTACTGTTGTAGAAATGACTTGTGGAACTGAAAAGGCTTTAAATTCTAACCATAAAATTAAAGAATGGATATCTAATACAAAAACTTTGCACGATAAAAATATCGGATTGCTATCCAAACCTAGAACAATACATCAAATCAAGGATGACATACAAAGATTAACAAAATTAAAACAGGAAAAACAAGAATATTCGAAAATGTTGGATTCTATGGTGTGTAGAATTAGCTATAATTTTAATCAAGAAATAGCTGATGGTGAATATAAATCTCATTACGACCACATGACGGAATTTCTAAAAAACGGAATGGCTGATATAGATAATAGGATAACCAAAACAGAGATATATCTACAAAGATATCAAGAAAAAGCTATTTTTTATACAGGTGATGGTTTTTTTTTTAAATAATGTAATTTAAGTAGACACATTGGAATGCATGGCTAAATGGAATCAAAAATGTTACAATATGGCAAAAATAAATTATTTGGATTTTGAAACAATACTACAAATTGAAAATTTTATAAAAGTATTTAAAATATATAATATAAATAATAAATTATTTAGAAAATGGAACAACATGTTGATGAAAAAAAACATATGGTTTTGGATTATAATAAATTAGAATCAATGGAGGAAGAATTGTCCAATCAATACAAGTTTATAAAACTTGAAACTGCAGATAATCTATGCAAAGTGTGGAATTTTCATATAAATGTTGATACCGAAATGCTGAGGATTCTCACAGACATGAAGGATGAAATTTCAATAAAAAATAAGAATAACGATACTACTGAACAAGTTTCAAAATATTTTTTAAAAGATTCCCTGTTTAACACTCTTATAATGAAAGATGTTGAATGTTTCAATTTGGAAAAGAATGTAGACATGTATGACAATGTAGCTACAGATTTAAAAACTCTTAAAGATGACGTAGAGACTAGAATTGAAATGACCATATTGGGAAAATGCAATCACGGCAAAGAAACCAACCTATTAAATGACCAGCAGAACATAATGGATGAATATTTGACTTTTATCAACAATATTAAAAGCATTTATGAATCAACGACAGACTTGCCAAAATTTAGCCAATGTCTAACGTTGGAAGGAGAAGCGTTTATTGATATTAATCTGTACAATATAGATGTCGAGTATTTAACAGAAAATTTAAAAAAGGTGGAAACAATATCTAAAAGAATGGATAACTTAAAATATAAAAACAGACAAATATTTATAAAATCTCCTCAGACAAAAAAATTTCAGATTGAAAAAAAACGTGTCAATAGTCTGCACATTTTACTCAACAAACTGTTAGAGAACGTGGAAAGACATCGTTTATATTTTCAGAGATTGTATTTTGATTCTTCACAAATATACTTTGAAATTAAAGAATTTTTGGAGAAAAGTATAAAGTTTTCAAAATCAATAGTCCCTATATTTCTAGATGCCAATGATTGTTTATCAAAAGCAGAGAAGGAAATTTGTAAGGTACAGGAAAGTGATTTTAAAAGCAACATTATATGTCAATCACAAGAATATATAAAATGTGCCAATAATGATAAAATAAAGATTGAAAAGGAAATAATGTCTCTTTACTGTTCGGATATAATTGGAAAATGCACGGATAAAATTAAAAGGTATAAAAACAACAACTACAACCCGTTCTACATTTATAAAGAGCTTAATAAGAATGTTAAACTGGATATTTACAAAGCGACATTCACATTGGCAGATGTTCAAATGACTTTACTTGACACTTTTAATAATAGAATGGATAATGTTTGTAGTGCATTGGAGTTGTTAGTAGAGTCAAATCATAGTGTTACAATAGAGTCTCTAGATGTGGCATCTCTTGTCAAAAGAACGAGCACACGATTGAGTTTGAGAAACTCTTTTACCAATGATAGCATCAAACTTAAATACGCAAAACATTTAAACAACATGAGTTTTGATCAAGATCATGAAATACCGAGTATTGAAAATGAATTTATTCAAAGGAGGAGTCGTACAATATCTAATAGGAAAGGCTCTTTTGATTTGACACAGACTCTGCAATTGATGAACAGAGACTACACATTTGATACAATACATTTTAACGACAAGACGAAGAAGGACTTGGAAACTCTACTTGAAACACAACAAACGTTTGAAAAGAACCTCGAACACGTCAAGTACAGATTCAGTAGATGTGTAGCTCAATTTTCATACTCTAGTTATGTCTCGAGGAGAATAGATGCTAGATGTATTACTGAAAATCAGAAAAAAATGATTAAAAACCTGGAACCGCTAATTGATAATCTGGAAAAGAGGTTGAATTCATTTTAAGATATTAAGTTTAAATTTTAGAATATACAACGGTCGATATAAATTGAAAGAAGCTTTAGAGAATAATATATTGGGAGAAGCGGACAAAAACTATCTTACTTGGGTACACGAAACAGAGACAATATTGGCTAATTTGGAAATTAACTGCGAATCCATTAAACCAACCATCGAAGGTTTTCTGGACAATTCTGTTGAAATATGTCGATCGATACTGGTAAATATATTCGTTTTTATATATATTTTATCTACAGACTATTGACAAAGATATTATCCAAAATTCAACAATTTCACCTCAAGATGAACTAAAAATACAAGATTCTAAAACAGCGTGCTTTTTTTCAGACGATAATTTATGCAGAAAGCCTAATGACATCGAGGACAATTTTTTAAAACTGACTTCTCATAGACATACAATTCGTTTGCATTATACGTGGCTAAACTTCCTCAACAATGAATCTCATTGGTCAACTCTTTTAATTTATGTAAACAAAACATCCTACTTGATATGCAACAATATAGAAAAATGTAAATCGTTGCAATTTGTAGATATTTCCATCAAGACATTTTATGAAACTTTAAATATTTTGAAAGAAAATGTCAAAGAGAAAGAAAGAGTTAAACGCGATATGCAATGTTTCAACGAAATTTGCAAATTCGTCGAACGTTCTTCAATATTACTCATTAAAAGAGAAGATGTTGTGATTAATTTTCAAATGACTATCAAAAAACTAAATTGTTTAAAAGATGATTGGTTCACATTTGAAACACTAGTCACAAATTTGACTTTAAAAACTCAAACCGTAGATTTCGTCTTACATGAATTTACAGAAAAATTCAAATTGTGTGAACAAAGTTTGAATGAAGAAATGGAACAATTTAACAATTTAATTCCGGTGGATAATGTTCTGCTGCAAGATTTACAAAAAGAAATGGATACCTGTAAATCAATGCAAGAGTCTATAATCAAGTTGGACAACGTGTTGTTTGATTTAGAAAAGTCTATAGATAAAGTCATTGAAAAAAGTATAAAAATTTGTGATGAAATTAACATTGTGCGATCTCAATTTTATCAAATAAAAACTAACCTTGATGATGGACTTAAAAGAAGATGCAGCAATTTAAAAAAAGCAGACATGGATTATGGACCAGAATCGCAAAACTTCCTTAGCATCTCTATAGACAAGCCATGGGAAAGGCAAATATCCAATAACCGTATGCCGTATTACATAAATAGATATACCAAAATATCTCAATGGGATCATCCTCTTTTGGAAATTATAATACAAGGTTTGGAAGAATTCAATTACGTTAAATACAGCGCTTATCGTACATCTATAAAACTGGCATTTCTGCGTAGACGATTGTACTTGGATAGAGTCAAGTTGTCCTTTATTCTAAATGTGGTCAATAATCCAAGCAAATGCATATCTCCAGGTGTATTGATAAAATTCGTTACAAGGTTATTTCAAGAGATGAAAGATAATCTAACTTCTGAAAATGCCATAGGATTGAAATCTTTATGTGTTCTTATAGATTTAACTACCAACATTTTAATACTTCTTTTCGACCCGTAACGCTTATTTTAAACATCCATGTAATTTAGTAAATTTAGAAACAGAAACGGAAGTATTTGCCTCGTTGATATAAAGATTTTCCTCATTCTCATGTGTAGGGCTACATTATCAGACAAATATGAAGGTATTTGTAAATAGTACGAGTTGTTATAAAATAAAAATAGCAATTTATGACGAATTAATAAACTTGGACGATACAAAATCAATCAACATTGAAAAAATCAAAAGGTTCATAGATTTGTGTATAAAAATACCAACATTAATAAAAGAAACTGAAATACTATCAAATATTGGAAGTAAGCACTTTTCGAGTACACTATATCTCGTAATTCATGCAACTTGTATATAAAAGTAAAATTGTTAAATTCTAGCCAAACCAACAACCTTCAAAGCAGGAATTTGTGAAATATCTAGCAGAAGAACCTAGATTTATAATTTGGGTACCAATTTATCATAGGCTGATATATGCTAACCGACAGAAACATCACGTTTCATGCAAGTCTTGTTCTGTAACAGGGTTTTATGGTTTGCGTTTTAGATGTACAACATGTTTTAATTTCAATGTATGTCAAAGATGTTTTTTTGCAAAGTCCATAGACATGAAACACGTCAAATACCACAAGATTCAAGAACATTATTATAAGGTTTAAAAAAATATTTTTAAATGTTATTTTCTAGACTCAATTAATTGCCGAATTTTATTACATGCTCAAAATATTGACAATGAAAATAATCCGCAAGGAAAGAAAACTGGTAATATATTACAAAGACAAGGGAACTGATGATGTAAACGATCAAGAGATTGTCGAAAATGATATCATAGCAGAGGTTAATAAATTTTTCCATTAAATAAATATATTGTAGACTCCTAAAATCTTTGTAAATGATGAGCAAGTTGAAAAAAGTATATAATTAATTGTAACTTTAATAAATAGTTGAATGCTTCATTAGAAACATGTTTATTTATTTTAGTAAAGCAGGTGTACTTTCACTTGATCAGCTTTTTTATATTTTTTATATTCTTTTATGACTCGTTGTCTTTTATCATGCTTCCCCTGTTTTTGGAAAAACGAAGGTTTTACCATCTTAAATAAATTAAAATATAATAGAGGAAACCAGCAGTATTGATTCAATCATTAAGACTGATTTAAAGGAAATTAGACTCATGACAATTGCCGAAAATATGAAAATAAAAAAATGCAAAGACGATAATATGTAATTTTTTTAAAAAATTTTAGAAAACTATATACATGTGTATATTTAGATATTTAACAAAAAGCGACGGAAATATGGGTTTTTTTTTTAAATTAGATTTATATCATATTTTTTAGATTTCGATATAACCGACAAGAGTGATAGCACATTATATAACGGATAATTATTATAATATAATTGTACATTTATTAAAATAAATAACATGTTTAAAGTTTAAACAGCTGTTTACACGATAGAATTTTACTAGATATATTAATAAACAACTACAATGGCCAACAGAAAGTCAAACGTAAATTCTTTGGCAGATAAATTTGGAGATCAGATATTTAAAAGTTTTATGGGAAATGTCAGACAGAATGTAATTTTTCTAAAATCTTGTGATCAATATTTTAGAATGATGATGTGAAAAAGAGAGCAGCTTCAGAAGCAACAAAACCAGAGAATGATGAAAAACTAGAGAACAATTTAGATACCAGAGCTAAAATGCCGAAAGGGAGAAGACCTAAATCTATATTTAACCTATCTCAAGGTTAATAATAATTTTATTTATAAAAAATAATTAAACCATAGATGATGGAGATGATTTATTTAAAGGATCAGAAAACAGGGAAAACGATACAATTGATTCAGAGAGATTAAAGACCGATATAGAGGATCTCAAGTCTAAATCTCTAGATAGTGAACCTGAAAAAAACGAAACGCAAATTAACGGAAAAATAACAAAAGTGGATGACAAACAAGTCAAACCGGTTAAACCAGCCAATCTCACAATAGTAGAACCAGAGGTTATTGAAATGGTCGATAAAATTAAAAAGGAAGACGAGACATTAAAAATAATAAAAACAGTCATCGTTGAAAATGTAGTAAGCAAACCACCCAAGCCCATGAGAAATAAAACAATTTCGACTGTGTTTGAAAAACCACAAGATGGGACACCGCCTGATAAAAATACCAATCCTTTCACTGAAAAGTGTGTAGAGCCGTTGAAAGTCACAAAAGAAATTCACAAGCCTCCCATCATCCCATTCAACATTGCTCAGGTTAAGAAAGATGTACCAAATCACAAACATAGTAATAATGATAAAGATGATGGAAAATTAATAACAAAAAATTCCAATTCAACAATTATTCCAAAAAAATTGGATAAATACAATAATATTTTAACTAAATGCAAAGAAATCCTTTCCACTGCTCCTCCACCAGAAGTTGTACTTGAAACTAGTAATTCCCTAATTATAATTTATAAATTACAATTAACATTTCAGATTCTAAAGAAAAATTAAAGTTGCTCGATGACATCAACAGAACTATTGCATCGACACATGTAAAACTAGACATTATAACGACTAAACTCTCAAATCTCATCGAGTTGGCCACTAAACTAGCAAAAGAGTGAGTAGACATGGAAACTATATTGTTAAATAAATTTCACATGATTCTGGCGTTATATAATTTTTTAAACACAGTTCCTTTTTCAAGGATAGCTCTCCGGTTTAGAAAGAGGCCGTTGGTGCGAGGTATATTGTTGATAATTTTTAATTATATAAATTCCAAGAGTCTCAACATGGACATGAGGTGGTAGCATGTGCCCCTTTTTTACAAGACGAAGGGACAAAACGATTAACTACATTATTTAGAAGAGGTCACCACGTTGAAAAGAAGAGAGTCAATAGACTAATGAATAGCCAACCACAGATAAAAGGAGTAGTCTTGAGAAACGTGGTTAAAAAGCCGATAAAACCAAACTCTGCAAATAGAAAATGCGTCAAAGTTAGATTGAGCAATGGAAGAGAATGTGTAGCATATGTACCTGGAGAAGGTCACAATCTACAGGAGCATTCTATTGTTTTGATCGAAGGTGGTAAACTAAATGATGTGCCGACTGTAAAACTGAAATGTATTCGGGGAAAGTATGATTTAGCCCACGTAAAAAAGAAAATTTAATTTACTTTGAATTGATAGCGGCATTATCGGCCTTGTAAATGTTTTCAGCCTAAATAAAATTAAAATTTATATCAATTGCATTTTTTACCATTTTCCATACGTGGATGATATTATCCTCCGAGACAGAGTTTATCAACCATGGTTCGTTAGGATTCCACCCAAAGTCAGATATCTTTGCTGTATGTCCGCCGTGGATAAACTAAACATATTTAAATTCCATTATTATATAATTACCAATAGTTCTGCTGGCCCGTCATCAGAATCTTCCGTCGTCTGGTCGTCACCAATTCGACTTAAGTCCCATACGTGAAGTCTTCGATCAGTACCACTAGACGCTAGAATTGTCTCATTGTGGGGAGACCAATTGACTTGGAATATCTCATCACGATGAGATTCGAAAGAATGTAGTTTAACCTTCAAATTTCTAAGATCCCACAGAGCGACAGTCTATAATAAAATGACTTGGGGTAAAAATTAATTACTTTATCTGCAGATCCAGTAGCCAAGATAAATTCAGAGAAAGGATTAAAAGATATACAATTTACTTCTGCCCCGTGAGCATCAATGTCATGACTAGGTCGAGTGTAGCTATTGGATCTAGTATCCCAGATCATCATATGCCGATCATCACCAACAGAAGCAAAAATACTGTCATGTAAAATATGCCAGGCAACATCTTCCACGACAGACTTGTGCCCACTGTATGTACTTAGAGCGTTTAATTTATTTCCTTCGAATGTATTTCCTAATACATTCCACAAACAAACAGTCTACATGTTAAATATATTAAATACTAAAATCGTCTCACATGATCATCTGCAGCGCTCAATAAATGCCCATGTACGTTAGGATTCCAAGACAAGCCATATCCTTCTTTGCTGTGTCCGACCAATACCATGTTAGGCCTGCAAACTTTATCTTCGGGTCTTGATGGATGCTTTGTGTAATCAAAGAGTAAAACATCTTTAGACGGTGTTTTAGTGGCTATTATCACAGGATTTTGAGGCATGTACCTAGCTCGATTAACTTCGCCGTCATGTGCAATCTTTATATCCACTTCAACTTTACCTGATGGCGATCCGAACCCTCCAAAGTCTAGAGAATCATTGTAAAAGATAAAATTAAAAAATACTGTCATAAGTGCCACTATCATATTTGCTATCCTCTCTAGGCGTTTGCACACTGGCAATAATGAGATGGTTGCATTCATCGGCACTATAATAATTTAATTTTTGTAAAACTAAGCAATTACGTGTGAGTTCCCAGAATAATACGATGAATTGAAAAATTCTGATCCTCGGAACTAAATTTAACGATAATTGATACTTATGTGAATAAATACCGTGTCATGACAGGAAGCCATTGAGTAGTTAAACTGGGCCACTCCAAAGCATGAGTAATCACTAAATCGTACAGAAACGGCGTATTCTTCTTCCACACCTTATATTCTTCATTTATATATCTTTCGTCTTTAACCTTTTCAACTTGCATCTTTTCAAATTCAAAAATACACTTTAAATTCACAAAACAACTTTATTTCCCGCCCGTATTGTTTCCACGATTCAAACAATAAATAATTATCCAAGGTTACTATATATTTAAATTATAAAAAGTCAAAATGAATCCTGTGCCCAACATGCGAAAACTCTTTTCTAGTAGAACCTATAAAGTTGCAGGTGTAGGATTTGGAATAGGCCTTCCTATCTATACAGCTTTCATGTACTACATATACGTCAAATATCCAGCTTCGAAATATCCTCTCAAGTATACAAAATATATAATTAATGTTATTTAAAAATTATCTAGAGCTCCTTATGAACCAGACGAGATGTTTGAAATGATGCGAAAAATGGGAGCATTTCAGTACGTTGGACCTAAAGGTCAGATAAGACCCATGCCAGGAAAAGAAGAAGATGACGATTAACATTAAACTTAAATTTTATTCAATTTACAAACTACGCGTCCAAGTTTTCTTCCTTGACAACTTTCGGTTTTCTACCTCTTTTTTTGCCTGTACGTGGTGTTGTTACTTTTGGCTTTTCTTTGTAAGATGCGTCCGATTCATATTCATCTTGAGAGGGTGTACTTGTTGCACTGTCACTGGATAAATTGGCAGTGTCAAACTTTTCTCTGGCATTAACAAAAACTGTTTGTAAAACTATCGAATCTTCATAAATCTAAAACAAATTATTTAACCGAAAAACGTATAAATTACTAAAGATCCTTCCATATTATAAGTTTGTGCATTCTGACAAAGTAACATGATGTCGTTTTCCAGATCGTCTATCGTGCCATAGAAATTTTCATGTATTCTTCTCTAGATGGACAATTAAAATTATTTTAAAAAATAAAAAAATACCTTGATAGTTTTAAAATCTATAGGCACCGACACAACTTGGTAGTAATCTGGCAAGTCCTTTTTGGGTGGCACCATCATAAATGGTTCACTCAATACTCGTCCGTCGCTGTCAATATAATTAAGAATAACTTTCAGCAGATTCTTCATTCTCTTCTGACTGGAACTGAAATCTTTCATTTTCATATAACTCGCCCGACAACCTCGCTTTCTAGGCGGCTTTTCGACTTGATCGGTGGGACTAGGTTTAAAATCATCATTGACACTTTTTCGAATCTTTCTACCGTCGGCATCTCTTTGGTTTTTCATTTCTTGTTCAACTTGATCCAAATTACCGTCTTCAACTGCATTTATCCATTGTTTTTCAGTCATTATATCAGCGTAATCCACTTGTTTGTGGATTCTGTCACCTCTAGCAAACAACCTTCCACGTTCATCATCCTGTGTCATCTTCTCTACTTCGGCGTCATTTTTCATCAACCATGCTGGAATTTCACTGTTTTCAACCAATCTAGAAGTATACTGACCCTCGTCCTTCTCCAGCTGGATTCTGTTTTCGTCAATTTTCTGGAATATTTCAAACTCTTCCTCGGATCTGGAGAGCATTTGATTGATAGTCTCATCATCAGGGAGTTCACACTCTTCCTGCCCGTCCAATTCATCAGCAGTCAAAATCTTTTTTAGTAATTCTCGTCTCTCAGCATTTGTTGACTTTTGGTCAAACATACCTGCCTGAATAACCTTTTCGTCCAAATTCAGCTTGTATCTAGCTGCTGCCAAAATTTTCTCCTCCACTGAATTAATAGTCATCAATCGCAACACTCTGACTTCGTTCTTCTGTCCTATTCGATGTGCTCTGTCCTGGGCCTGTAAATCTTGATGAGGATTCCAGTCTGAATCGAATATAATTACTGTATCTGCCGTCTGGAGATTCAATCCCAACCCACCTGCACGTGTTGAAAGTAAAAATATGAAATATTCAGAATCTGAAGCGTTGAATGAAGTCAATAAATCCCCACGATCGTCAGCTTTGGTAGATCCATCGAGGCGCAGATATAAATAACCTTTAAACATAAAGTAGTCCTCCAGTATAGTCATTAAATTGGTCATTTGGCAAAACATGAGAACTTTGTGGTTTGTAGCCTTTAGTTTAGGCAAAATTCTATCGATTAGTTCAAATTTCCCTGCAGATCGAAATATCATGGGACAATCAATGCCTATAGGAAGGTTTGCTTTCTTGTACATGGCTTCTTCAATGTGGTTATATAAGAAAGGATGATTGCAAATTTTCCGCAGTTGCATTATGGTATTCATAAGAGCTCTAGTGCTCATTATGCCCTTTTTAACCTTTTCACTATCATCTGTTAGCATAATACCCCTCTTCTGCATGTGTCTATATATAGTCTTCTGTATAGCAGACATGTCACATTTTATAACGTACTCTATTTTATCCGGCAACATGGATTCCACCTCCTTTTTCAATCTTCTTAATAAAAAAGGTCTCAGTACTTTATGCAGTCTTCTGATAATGAGCAGAGTTTCTTCTTGATTCAGCTCCATTTTTTCACCTGTTGCTGCAAACGGAGCATTGAACCACTGTTCAAACGTCGCACAAGACTTGAAAATAGAAGGCAAAAGGAAAGTCAAGAGAGCCCACAACTCTGGCAACTTATTCTGCAATGGAGTCCCCGTCAATAACAATCGATTAGTAGTGGTGTAATAGGAATTTAATACCTGTGTCAATTTACAATGATGGTTCTTCATTCTGTGACCTTCATCGATAATCATATGCTTCCATCTAATCTTGGCCAAAGCTGCTTTATCTCGCATTACGTAATCATATGTCGTCAAAAGGACATTGAATCTACCTGCTCGTATAGTTGCCTGCAATGACCGCCTAGTGGCAGGGTTTCCTTTGTATATTATTTTTTCACAGGTAGGAAACCATTTTTCAAGTTCGAAATCCCAATTCGATAAAGTAGAAAGAGGCACAATGATTAGATAAGGACCATAATTCTTCTTTACTTCCACCAAATAACACAAAAGAGCTATAGTTTGAATAGTTTTACCAAGTCCCATTTCGTCTGCCAAAATCCCGTTCAACTTGTTGTTGTAAAGACTCACCAACCATTCTAGGCCTGAAACTTGGTACGGTTTAAGCGTGCCCCCACGCAAAGTCTTTGGTTGACAATCAATCTTCTGCTTGATCGAATGAGCAATCATGTAATAGTTTTGGTTAGTGGACACGTAATCGTCATCTTCCTTGTAAGCCTTAGACAACACTTGTTCTGTATTTTGATCTTTACCATCACACGAAGCGATAATATTTTGCAAATCTTTCGCTTCGATAACGGAAACAGTTTCATTCTTTACATCTTCTTTGTTTTGTAAATCTCTGGGAGCAATATCAAATTCTCTATTATCAACTAACCAAGCTTCCAGTTCGCTTTCTCGGGGAGCTGCAACACCTTCTAGAACCAATCCCGTTTGTTGATTAATTACTCTGATTCTTGGATCACTCGAAGTACTTTGGCTAGACGATTCTTCGGTTAAATCATTCGGAGTAGGAACGGCATTCGCATTAGATAGCTTATTATACTTTTCATTCTCCTGAATGGCATGCAACTTGTGTTGGGCCACCAGTTTGGTGAGATTGACAATATAATCATCCGTCTGTTGCAGCAGGTAAGCCAGCCTCTTGTCCTTCTGCTGATCTATCAATTTTCTGTAGCCATCTTCATCCTCTGCCATTAATCTTCGCATTCTCTCCTTTTCCATACGCTCCTTTTCACGTTTCTGTTCTCTTTCGCTATTGGCAAAGTGCAAATTGAGAGCTTTGTTCAACTTTGACAGTTTTGAATATTTGTTTTTGTGGAAATCTCTAAATTCTTTGTAATAAGCCGTTACCGAAGCTATGAAATCTTGCTGCTTTTGCTTCTTTTTTCGATTGGCCTCAATTTCCTGCAGAATTTCAATTTTTTCCGTTATTCTCGCTTCTCGAAGAGTCTGTCTCTTTATACGTCTATAAGACTTGGGATTCAATAGAGTTACCATTGTTGTGTCTTTTCTCATTTTTGTTACTACGTCACTTCTCAGCTGCTTTTGGAAGGGCAGCAATCTGAGACATCTCAATTCTATCAACAATTTGACTTTAAGCTGTTCAGGTACTACATCTAAAATATCCCGGATTTCCTTTATTCGCAGTGAAATTCTATTGTTGACACGCACATCTCTTTCCTTCAATATTTCTATCGGGTTTATAGCCAATTTATCTTCCAACGCTTTTGCTTTTTCCTCCTCTTGGTCTGTTTTAGATTCCTTCATTCGAACTCTATGTTTCTCAGAAATTGGCATGTTTCTCGAAAGAGATCTGAACGCCTCAACTTGGGCAGACAATTGACCAACTTGTTGAAACGACGGCTTGGAATTTTCATCCAACGCAATTGGTGGTTTTGTTACACTTTCAATTTTGGGGATTTGCTCTTCCAACTCTGATTTTTGTGCATATAATTGTGGCTGTTGAAATATGGCATTTCCCATTTGTGGCCTATACAACATTCCATGTCTAAGCTGTCTGTTGGGGCCATATTGTCCATTCATGGCCACAGGGTTATGACTAGGCGTAGGAGGATAGGCATTCTTCATGTTGTTTCTCACATTTCCTTGTTGGTAATATTGATTCTGGGGTGGATATTGCTGCATATATGGCCTGGGTGGTCCTTGCATCTGTTGCATCGGAGTATTATTTTTTTGTAATTGAATATTCCCCTGTTCTGGAGGAGGCATATTCATCTGTCGTTCCTGCTCATGATAGTTGAATTGATTTTGGTAGAATTGTTGTGGCATTTCACTCATACCTCCCTGAGGTTTATCGAAAGATTCATTTTTTTGATAACTAGGGTTTCCATAAACATATTGTCTGTTTTGATAATCAGCTGGCATTGCTTCCCTTGCAGGCATTCCTAAATACAGTTTTATAAATAAATTTTTTTCAAATACGCATGTTCATGTTTTGATTTGACATCATGGGAACATTTTGAGGAGGCTGATTCACATAATTAGGGTTCATGTTCATGTGTATATTATTCTGGTTTGGGCCAGGATACCCACCTTCTTGAGCAACATACCCACTTCTATGGTTTTGACCAACATCCGTTATTGGAGAATTTGCATGTCCTAAATTGGGTCCATTTTGAACCCTGTGTCTGTTTTCATGAAAATGGTTTTCAGTCCCTCTGCCGTAATTATAATTTACCGACGGTCCAGGATGTCTCATTTGCATATTATTATATTGGCTATTATAATAATCCTGGTTATTCGGGGGGTATTGCGGCATTCCATTTTCTTGCATTCCGTGATTTTCAGAAGAAAAGTATTTATTATCTGGCTGCATTATTCAAGAAAACTAATCATTCAATGATTGGTTAATTTACAACAATAATTATTAATTACCTAATTCGAATATGGAACAACTGAGTCAATAAATTTTATCATACACTAACAACAATAATTATTCGCAATTCTCACAAATAATTTCAATGTTTATATGATGCTATGACATCAATAAACAACACATATTCCACGACAACAAATTTATTTTTAACTATGGAGATGTAATGGAATTAATCTATTGGCGCTAAATTGAAGTGCGTTATACATTTCATTTTAAATTTTGGCATATAATATCAAAATTCATGGGAGATAGCAAGTGTTATAAATTAGTCCACGAAGTAAGTGACATGACCAGCCTCCGAGAGTTGATAGTACAGGAACTCAAACACATTGGAATCAAATTCCGTGACAAGCTGAAGAATGAGTCTAAAACTATAATAGCTAAAAGAGGGTTATTTGGAGAACCCTTATTGTACCTTAATTCTTTATACGTAGAAGATATCGGAGTAGTTCCCAAGTTTGTTGTTGATCTAGGTAATATTGTAAAAAAGTACATCAACACTGAAGGCTTATTTCGAAAACCAGGTTGTATAATGAGACAGAAAGAATTGAAGGTTATTTAATATTCGGCTTTTTTATAATTTTATTTAGGAACTAGTAGATTCAGGTAGACAGCTACCTATGGATACAAATCCTCATGATGCTTGTTCCTTGCTAAAATTATTTTTGAGAGAAATGCCTGAACCAATTATCCCATTTATATTTCAAGATGTTTATCTAAAGATTAATGAACTGAAACCAGATAGTAAAAAATGCCAAGCTCTCGTTTCAAGTATTCTGTTGTTGCCATTAACTCATATTGTAACTCTGAGGTACATTTTACAACTTTTGTTGACAGTAGACAAGGAAAATGAGACTAATTTAATGAATAAATGCAACTTGTCAAGAGTATTTGCGCCCAATATTTTTAGAACATCTACAAATAGTTTAAATTCCATGACATGTGCCACTTCTGAACTAATGTCTCACATTGCTCTCGTGGAATTGATGATTGAATATGCTGATAGTATTGGAATAGTAAACATGCCTCTTTTAATGCGACTCTCTTTATTGAATAAAAATGCCGATAAAGACTCTGTGGATATTAAAAACAGCAAATACAAATTGACAAAAGCTGAAAGTATAAATTGCAAAAGTAAACTGGAAAAGGAAACAATCGACGATGCATCCCAATGCTACGAATCCATGCAAGAGACTTGCGGATCGAAGCAGTACTCAACTATGGACAGTAAATATTCAAAATTTTATGATGGCTTTATGAAGAAAAAGAAAAAGAGTCGAAGGAGTGCTTCTTTCAAGGGAATGATTGACAATCTCAGCAATAGTTTTAACAAATGGTTAAAGGATGGTAAATCAGTAGGTTCTGGAAATTTAAGTAAATGCGACGATGAATACGATAGCAATTCCCTATACACAGTTGCATCTGATCCGTGCTTGAACAAAATTGAAGCAGAAAAAGTTCAAAACAATAATATTCTAGCGGCAAAAAAACACATAAATTCTATGGATTCTTTAGATTCTGCAGCGGCCCCAGTCATTAAATTAATCGAAAATGATACTGGGAAGGATATCCGAATGCCACTCATCAAAAGAAATGCTATACTCAGAAATTTGCCAAGTATCAATCTACACGAAACTTCATCACGTACATTTTTTAATTTATAAATTTATAATTAAAATTGTAGTTTTAAAGACTCCCAAGGCCATAGATATAGAACAGATACACAAACCAAAAGTGAAGGAAAGGCGAAAAAGCGTTCGATGTTTTTTGCGTAGATTTAGTGGAGTTAGAAACGCTAGTATAGTTTGCAACAAAAAATTTCCTGAAAACCCACCCAGCGAAATTTTAAATTGTAAATCAGATTCACAACTCGATAATATACACGTGGAAGTGAACAATGTAAAATCCCCTGTAAGTACTAATAATGACATTGTAAAACAAATTTTATCCTCTCTGGAAACTCCTACCCTCTCCACTTCATCGAACGATACGAGCGTAAACCTCAGAAGAGGACGTCCAAACAAGTGTGGGAATGGATTACGATCTCCAAATAAGCAAAGGTTTTCTATGGACCCGAATGACTTTGCAGCTTTAAAAAATTCAAACTTACCTTCAATAAAGTCCAAAATATCTTTATTGAGCGTAGATTCCGTCACTGAACACAATCAAGCTTTTATAGAACCCAGCGATATTTCTGAATCTAGTGTATCTGGAACCTCTATAAAGGAAAATTCTAGTAATGACAACTCTGAAAGTTTTATAAAAACGACACAAGCCAATGAATGCAAAATACCGGATCAAGAAATTGCTAGAAAATATAATAATCATTTGATGGTCACTCCAATTTCAAACAACGAAAAGACGGTCATATACAGATCTTCTACTCTCACCGGAAACAGCATTTCTAGAAAACGTACAAATATTGAATTAAAGGATGAAAAAATTCCCAGAGTATGCCGGTCTATTCAACCAGAGAAAATACCAAACTGTGAACGATTACGCCACGCTGCAAAATTAGCAATAATACGCAAGTCAAAGGATACTGAAAACATGCCAATTCAAGTCAGTACTACCAATGAACGTATTAAAACATCTTCAAGCAGATCCCGACAAAGAAATTATCTCTCCCAAATACCTAGACGAAATGTTTAGTTTTGTGTTGTATATCGCTATGTATAAAAGTATCATCTTTTTGTTTTGTTTTGTTTACAGTCTAGGAAGCCTAACATTGAATATTTATAATTTTTCCGTGGCAATTTATATATTTTTTCAATATGGTGGTTAAAGTAAAGACATTGTGGTCAATCGAAAAGTCTAAAAGTGAAGACTCGTGCCAACCGTACGATTAGAATTAATATTTATTTAATGTATATTAGAGTATGGGCTGTTTGTTTCAGTCCAGAGGGTGAGTGGGTGGTATCATCCAATGGAAAATTGGTCAACGTATACAGTACTCTAGAAGGAGTGTTGATAAAATCATTGAGAGGCCATAAAAATATTGTATACTGTGTAGCTTTTTCTAATAGTCCTGGTGTATATTTTGCTTCAGGCTCTGTAGACAAGACAGTTATAATATGGAACAGAAGACTTGAAGCTTTTGGAAAATTCGCGTATTTGATAATTTTAATTTTAAAAACATCATTTAGTTTGAACGACTCTGTCCAATGCATATCTTTCAATCCTGTTTTACCTATAGTGTCTGCTTGTTGTGCATCCAACTATGCCACAATGTTTATTTCAAAAAAAATTATTAGCAAGCAAAAAATAAGCAACAAGATTACATGTTGTGATTGGTCATCTCAAGGACAATTATTAGCTTTGGGCCAATATCAAGGACATGTTTTAATTGTCAACGTGGTATTATTTATAATTATAATTTTTTTAATTTTAAATCGTTTTTAGGATAACGTAGAAAAGTACAAAATGAATCTGTCAAATAATAATTCTCCCATTTGGTGTCTAAAATGGTCCAATAAAGTGTCTTTCGACAACCAATTCATTTTAGTCGGTCAATGGAATTTTATCCTGACAGTTTGTTATTTGGATTCGTCTAGAGTATTTAAATTTAATTTAAAACTTGTATAAAATATTTAATTATCTATTTAGAAGTACGTTGATGCTACCTTAAAATTCGAACCAACCTTCATCAGTTGGCTTCCAGAACATTCCATGTTTCTAATAGGTGGATCATGTGGAAACTGTCAAGTAATGAACAAGGATAATATTTTCATTTGCGATATCGATAAATCTTGTGACGAACCCCAGGATTGGATTTTAAATGGTGCATGTTCGCCTAAAAATAACTACATTGTACGATGCGATGAAAAAGGAACTGTTAAAGTGGATGAAATTAAATTTACAGTATTGTATTCATACTATAATAAAAAATACGCCTATTGTGATAATGGATCTGATGTTGTTATCCACGATTGGTCAACCGACTTTAAATGTAATTATGTAAAAAGTTTATTTAACTTTTTTAGTTCGTATCAAATGTAAAGATCGTGTGAACAAAATTTCTATATACCTCAATATTCTGGCGGTAATTATACCAACAAATTATCTAATCAAGTATAATTATTTATAATATAGATAGTCCAAGATGAATACATTGTACTTTACGAACAAGTAGACAAATCTCAAGGTCTTGAATATCGGATGAAAACAAAAATAATATGCGACCTCAAGTATCAAACTATCTACGTTTTGTCGGATAATTTGGTCCTAATAACGGTTTGTTTTATTATAAACTTTAAAATTTAAATATAAATAATAATTTTTTAATAGGACAAGTCGTATAAAATCTACAATTTCAATATGACTCTAGTTGGTACATGGACATTTTCAGACACGATTACATACACGTGCTTAGCCGGAGGACCTAGAAGCAAAGAATCAATTGTCGTTGCATTAGAAAATGGATCAGTTATTGTACATTTATCAACGAAATTTTAATATGATTTTAGATTTACAGAATATACGTCCATTACATGATCCCAACACTGTTATTTCAACATGACAATCATGTAGTTCAATGTCAGTTGAATCCCCTCCATCAATCTATAGGTTTTATAGATGTCACAAACACTTTATACGTTGTTGATATTGACAGTAAAGAAATAATATACAAGGTAAATGTTAATTAAGTACTATTAAATTAAAACGTAGGAACCTAATGCCGAATGCTTGAAATGGAACAGTTGTATGCCAGATATACTAGCGTTCATGGGAGATGATATTCTATGCCTGAAAATGTCAAATTTTGACATTCATTCATTATATTGTCGAGTAATTTATTATTTTATTATACAATTTTATAATTATCATTAGGGGGAAATAATAGAATATGATGCAACACAAATATTCTTACTTGTTGATGACAAAATAGAAACAATTCACATTTCCCATTCTATTTTTGTAGAGAAATACGTTGAAATGGGCCATTTAACGTATGCTTTTATCATTGTTGTAAGCTTATTTAAATTTAGAAGAGCTCTAGATATCGCATCCTTTGGAGTGGATGAAAAATGCTGGAAGTTGCTTGGAGAAGCGGCCTTATTTGCCATGAATTTAAATGTGGCCAAGATTGCTTACATGAATATAAAAGATTTTTTAACCCTAGAGTTGATTTACTCTATTGAAGTATTTAAAATGGTTAATCAATTAATACTGTCAATTTAGAAACGAAAAGTTGAGAGTGAAGAAAATGACGTATTCATAGCTGAAATTTATGCTTTTCTGGGGAAATTTAATGAAGCCACAAAAATATTTTCACGTACAGGGAACGATCAGTTTGCGATTGAAATGTATTTGTCTCTAAGAATGTTCCAGAAAGCAAAAGTAGATGACTTTGGTCAATTTTATTCAATATTTTTAGCAATTTGCAACAGAGACAAACTCATTATCAACGTTCGACAAAAGAGAAATAATGGCTAAGGAAGCTGAATGGGCGGCTGCTACCAGAGATCCAAATGAAGCTATTGACTTGTTTATAAACAACGAGCAATATGCAGGGGCTATAGATATAGCCGTTCAGAATAACTCAGTACCCATGTTGCTGCGAATCTCTGAGAGAATTGACCGTGGACAAACAAACGATCTACATTCCATAGCCCAACATTTTATCAATATGAAACAATATCAGTCTGCTATTGACGTATACGGGAAGATTGGAAATATAAAGGAGCAAATTGGTGTATATGTTGCTATAAAGGATTGGCAAAATGTAAAATTTTATAAAATTTTTTTAATTGTAAAATATATAGGCAATTTCACTTGTCGAGAGGAATCCGATATACAACGAGTTGGTGTATTATCCGTATGCTCTGCAATTGGCTGAAAAGGACAAATTCGACGAAGCACAAGATGGTATAAAATGATTTAATTTATGTTAATTTTTTAATTTTTATTTAGCATACCAAAAAGCAGGACGGGCTAATGATGCAATTAAAGTCTTGAACGACATGTATTCTTGTTCTGTACATGAATGTCGTTTTGAAGACAGTTCTTATTATTGTTGGAAATTGGCACAACAATATTTAAAAAGCGAGAAAGGTATTTTTACAAATTATATATTATTAATCAAATTTAGAAGATAAAAAAACTGACCTTTTTTATCAATATCTGACTTTGGCAGAAGTATACTATGCTTATAGTTATGTTCATTCGTATATAATGGAACCTTTTGTAAAATTTGAAAAGGAGACAATATTTAATGCTAGCAAATACCTTTTAAACGTTTTATCTAACCTTTGTTGTGTTCCTGAAGGAATATCCCAAAGGTTTATAAATTGTATATATATATATTATAAATATTATTTTAGTTACATTTATTATGCATTGGCTAAACAGAGTAGTGCTCTTCAGGTTTACAAATTGTCTAATTTTTGTTACGAAAAGCTGCAACAACTCTATTGTCCTGAATGGAAAGATGTGGTAGACTTGGAAATGTTATTATTAAGTACGAAAGCATATGAGGATAATCAAGAAATCAATTCAATGTGTTATAGATGTTCCAATGTCACTTCTCACATGAACGAAGAAAACGTTTGTTCATTTTGCAAACACCCACTTATCCAGTCGTTTGCATCATTTGGTATATTAAATTATTAAAATTTTAATAGATTAATAATTAGAAAACCTCCCTCTAATTAAATTTAAATTGAGTACAAATATCACAGATGCAGAAGCCGAACAACTTTTAAATTCAGATTGCGGCAATTCAAGTACAACACCAGACATTTTCAGTGGACAGAATCTCAATAGTAATATAATTGCTACAAAAGAGGTATTAAAGAATTTGTCATCTACAGGTGTCATCATTTGCAAATATAAGAAACCTCTGAATAATGTCTATTACAAAAATATCATGTCGGAATCATTTGTGACAAAATGCGAAGAGTGTAATAAGGTATATTTTTTTTGTGTTAAATTTTACGTTAATTAATTAGTTATTCCACTCTGAAGATTTTGAACACCTTCTTTTAAAGTACGGAAAATGCCCATTCTGCAGACACATTCCAAATGATTTTGCTGTAATTTAAATATATTTATTTATTCAAAGCAGCAAATAAATTGGATCCTACTTCAGGTATGCTAATTAATGATTTTCCATTTTCTTGTCCGTTTCCAAAAGTGTGTCTTTCTGTTACATCTCCATTGTTTGAATTCTGGTGGTTTTTATATTTAGAAAAGAAATTTATTTTGTTTCTCAAAACAAGGACATGCTCCTGAAGAGAATTAATTTCTTCGTCCTATGAAAATATTATAATTTAAAACATTTTATTTACCTTTTGTTGACTATTTTGAGTTTTTTTCAAAAGTACCTCTATATGAGAATTAAGCTTTTTGATGGTCATTTGATCCTCAATCCGACCATTTTCCAGGTTTACTATAAAATAATTTTAATTTTAATATTAATTAAATTTACCAATACTATCCTTCAAAACTTTGATCGACTCTGTTTCATTATCCTGTTTATATAGTGGTTTGTCAACACCTCTAGAAAAGAAGCCAAGTAAATCCTTCATCTGAATAATCTCTTTGCGTAAATTGTCATTTTCATTGGTTAAATGAATAACATCCATTGAAGTTTCACTTTTACATGCTTTTTTTGTTTTTGTTTTTGTTAATGATTGAATAATTATTTTGTTCTATATTAAAATTATATAAATTAATGAAAAATTACCTCATTGTTGGCCTTTTTCAAAATTTCAATTTTTTCTTTTAAGAGACAGCAATTGTTTGAATTTTCTCTTAAATTTGCATTTTCATTTCTCAATTTTTTTATTGTAAATAGATATTGTTCATTTTCATTGTTTTTAGAATCAAATTGACTTTTAAGACATTTAAACTCACAGTCAACATTTCCCTTATCATATTCCAGTTCTTTATGCCGCATTATGAGTTTTTTTGATTCTTGTTCTAATTTTACATGTCTTTTTTGTCTCACTATCAAGTTTGCATTTTTCTTTTTCAATTGGGCAACTTGTGTTGTTAAATCATTTTCGTTTTCTTTATATTTACTTAGTTCATTTTTTAAATACTCATTTTCCTCTGTTATTCTGTCATTTCTAATTGGAAAACTAATTCAAATATAATGAATTGTTTAAAAATTACATTTTTGTAAAACGTAGCACTTCATTTTCATGATTTATCAGTTCAATTTTTAATATTTCATCACAATTATGTAACTCGCGTTGTAAAGTATCCACACGTATATCAAAACCAACACGTCTACTTTTAAATGCAGCAATTTCAATATTCATCAGCTTGTTTTGTTTACTCAGAGAATCCATTTCTACTACAATACCTGCTATTTTCTCTTTAATCTCGGCAATTTGACGCAACACATCTTAAAAGTAAAATGAAGGAATATACAAATATACAAACAACCTTCTAGAAGCAATGCATACTTTGCAAATAAATGTTCAAATTTCGACAGACATTCGGTAACACAAATTGCCATTTTCCCGTTGAGTCTAAAATAATTAAATATGTATATAATTTAACAATTACGATAAATAATATTGCTTCGAAATTTCCCTCGATTTAGTCAATTCTTTTATACTTTTTTTACTGATTTGTATTGAACTTGTGTGTTTTTCAATGATTGCTACAAGCTTACAGTTTTCTTGTTTAGTTTTATAAAAATTATCTTTTATTAGAATTTTTTCAACATTCACCTCTATTTAGATAAATATATATATATATATATAAAATATTATAATATTTACCATCCAACATGACGTTGAGACTACCAATTACTTCGTCTCTCTGATCTAGACCTTGTAAATTATAGACAAAATCATTCGTAAGTTGAGTCAATTTGTCTTCCGCTTCATTCAGATTTTCATTTTTTGACGATAATGATATCAACAGTTTGTTTACCTTTTCTTCGAATAATTCATGTACTAGTCTTTCACGTTTCATCACATCCAAAATTACATCTTTTTCAGATTCATAGGGAATTGCACCCATTTTGGCTTTTTATAACTATGGATAAACAACAACAACGCCAGTCATGGATAAAAAACAAATTTATTTAAACATAATTAATTAAAACATTGCTTTGCTTCTTCACTGCTTAAAATGGTAATATCCGCACGGGCTATTTCTATTGCTTCGTTGAGAGGGAATTTACAAATACGATTTTGTAGTATTTTTCTAGATGTTTCGAGCATATCCCTTTTAGCCAGGAAACTAAAAAATAATCAACTTGTTTTAAAATTTAAATAAAATTACGTTTCGAATTTGCACAAAAGATTAACTCCAATAAAAAACTGTTGGCAATTCACATTTGTGTCATAAGGAGCGTCGATATAGGGTCTTATGTATTCAATTTCGGGGATCGTTTCAAAGTATACAATAAGGAAACGAAATTTAACTTTAACAAAATTTCTAAACTTTATCATCAGTTCCTGAGAACTCGAATGCATGTTAATGCATATAAATGCGTCATGAATGTTGAAAAACTGCACAGAATTAAAAATAGAAGGCCAAAGTGAAACAGTACCGGACCTCTCCATTTTTTCAGTTATAGATAAAGCTCTCGCTGCTTCACGAATGATGACTTGTTTAGTAGATTTTGTTGCATTAAAAGTGACGTACTGTACAGGTTCTTCAATCGTATGAATTGGCATTTTGTTGAATTTACCGTTAAAATTTATTAGATTAGTAGGTCTATTTTCTCTCAGCGATAATGGTACATTCCAATCGTGGTATACAATCAGTTTGAGTAAACGTTTAAACATCAAAGCTAGTGAATCTCCTGGATATTTCATCATAATTTTAGCTACAATGATTCCCCACGCCATTCCTCCCAAATATCCGATGGCGTAATTTGATATTGACCGAACTAAAAAATATAAATTATGCTTTTAATTTCATTTACCTTGAGCCCAATACTTGACTATTTTTAAAAACGCCAAAAAAAGACGTTGATCGTAGACATACTTCATTATATAAATTCCATTAATCAATCCTTGTATACAGGTTAAATGAGGATCTTTTAAAACGTGCCTTTGTCTCTCATATTCGAGAACCAGTTGTTCGTTTGTAGTAAAGTCTCCGTTTAAATTTGCAAAAACTAAATCAATCTAAATAAAAATAAAAATAAAATATTTTATATTTTTACATTTATGTCTTTGTAAACAAGATTAATGACTGGCACTCTAGCATCAGTGATACTCTAAACAATGATTTAAATAATAAAACTTTTAAAAACATTTATAAATCCAACATCTTGAATCGTTTCTAGATATATCGGAAAACTTTTAAAGAAAATGTCTTTATTGATAGTTTCCGATGTCACACAAAGAACATCAATATCTCCAAATTTCTTTGGACTCAAACCGTGCATTGTAGATCCCATGATAAAAATTCCATGATGGATACTTTCGTAATTGTGAAATTTTTCAAATGTTAAAACCCAACTTTTAAAAAAACCTTCAATCTCACTTATAACACTATCTTTCAAATGTTTCATTTCATTTCGTGTACGATAAATGTTTGATGAATGAATAAATTTCCTTAACGTGCGATCAGATGCCATCCAAAATTTATTTCGCAGAGGTAGATTCATGATTAATTGAATTTAACGTTTCGTAAATTGTTTGAAATTTAAAAAATGAAATTTATTCAAAAAACAAACCAGTTATTTTTATTGTATAGAATAATTCTTTTGATAACAATAATAATGTCCAATTTTTTGCTTCTTTTCCATTACAAAAATATTAATGCCGATTTTTTTCTTGCAAATAAAACAAGTTTCATTCTCATCAATCACAAATCGTTTACATTTCAATTTTAACAATTTTTGATAATCTTTTTTCATGTTTGTTTTTATGAGCACGTACAAAAAAATTAATCGTTGTTTTTTTCTTGTAATTTTGTTTAGAATTAGTCTAATCATTATACGCATTTCTTTTATACTAACATTATTTTGTACATATTCAATAGTTTTAGATATTTCAATTTCTACGTTTTTTTTAGATATTTTGTTGATAAAATTGTAGGCACGAATAGGTTGGTTGATTTTTAAATATAGGTAAATTAAATGCAATATCATTTTTCTTAAATTATTTTCATCCTTTTCAATGGTACGTTTAATTTGTTGGTAAATGTAATGTTCTGCTTGATCATAACTATGTTTTTGATAGACGTATAAGGTTATAACTTGGCTGTGTTTGTTTAACTTTGACAGAAGGAGGATTTTATGATCCAGTAGAGTTGGACTCGGTAAAATACTCAAAGCCGTTTCAATTTGGTAGTATATAGAATCATTCAAAACTTTATAATAATCCAACAATAACTTGTCTAAATTTAATTTTGACGGAGAGTCGGGGTCGATATTTTTGGACATGAAATATTTAATTTTTTCACTATATAAGGCTATCAAAAGATTATGAATTTCAGGATTAACATTTCCCAATCTACTAATTACATATTCTATATATTTTATGGTAAAACTAGGTGCCTTTATCTGCAAAAATTCAACAATTTCAGTAGCTTCAAAATCATTTTCACTTTTGGAACCGTATATAAACATGGAGAGAATGTTGTTTGACATTTTAGGTTTTTCACAAATCTCGTTGGCACATTGCATAATAGTATCTTTGTTATTATAGTCTAAACGAGAACAATATTCAATCAACTTGTTAGCACATGTTTTTTCATCAGATTCATTTTTAATTTCATTGATGGCCATGGAATGCTTGTTATTTTTTTCATACCATATGAACAATTCCTGATTCATGTTTTTTTCTTTCAAAATCTGTTCAGTCTCGTAAAACTCTAGTCTGTTTCGAGTTCTCAAAAACGACGCCACCAATTGTTGGTTTATGCGAACATACAACTTGAACAAAGTCAAATCAACAAATTTAGCAACGTCCAGTTTCATAAACTCCATTTCTTCCCCAGTGGTAATACACATGAAGAGTATCGTTTCTGTGTCGCATTTTATTTGATACAAATCCTTCCGCACTTCAATTAGAAATATCACTAGTTCGGGTAAAGCATTTTCAAACTGATCAGGATGAACTATGGATAATATTTGACTCTGATTTGAATCTAAGATGGAGCAATTGTGGAAACTTGAAAATAAATTAATAATTTGGCTAGGGCACGTGTTAATTTTTATATAAAGACTCATTGCTGATGAAAATTTCCCCTTGATAATAAAGTAGTGTGCCTTTCTTGTGAGGATCATCATGTCTCGTTTGATATTTTCGTCATCGTGGATATTTGAAGACACTTGAAGAGCCACATCGAACATTAGTCGTTCGAGTAAATACGAAATTTGTTCAACACTATTGGTCTGATGCACCTTGAAAATAAATCTACCCGCAAGAATGATGATTTTTAGATTTGCGTCGAACAGAAACTTGATGGGTTCATGAATGGAAAAATTGGAAAGATTAATCATGTCGATTACAGCCAAAGGTTCGTGAAGTGATTTAACTTCAATTAGATTTTTCAAATGTCCCAGTAAATATGCCCCCGAAGATAGAACATAATACACATTATCTTTCCAGACAATGGGCTTTTTATAAATGTGCTTACCTGCCAAATTTATAAAATACGTTAGATTTGCAACGAGAACGGCACAAGTATTAAAATTAAAGCATAATACTGTCCTATTTACCTTTTCTGTGAACCCCCCATGTTGAAAAAGACTCTTTTCTACGTTTTTCATGTAATCAATTTCATATTCAATAGAGACGCTTGTACCTTTCTTGATATTTCCCATATAAAATTGATTCGACATGACATAAAAAATCATATCATCTATACAAGCATAACTAGATGGATAACTTTTATATTTCACATCTTGTTTGTACATGTTGAACATTTTCTGGGTGTCATCAAATTCAAAAAATTTAAAAGACTTTTTCATAGCAGCCACAAGTACAATTTTGTTTAAATTTCCACTCTTTTGACAGGAAATATCAATATCCACTGTCCCGAGAGTTTCCGTTAAAATTTGAGTGCAGCTCATGATGTTTCTATTGAAAATGTGAACCATACCTTCACACAAACATACATAAATTGGCTCATTATTTACAGACAAAATTTTGACTACAGGTTTTTTAGAAAAGGTTTCAAATACACCATCTACAACCGCTTTGAAATGATTATTTGTTTCTAAAATAATTGAAATAAATCGGTTTTTAGGAGTTGATATAAGTATCTCAACATTAGATTTTTCATTCACACAAGTATTGGAAATGGAAATTAAATCGCTAGGTAAGTTCAAGTCCAATTTTGTCACCTCAAACAAGTTGAAATCCTAAATTGAAATTTATACTCTAAATATTATTTATAAATACCATCTATCTCTTGAAAATTGAAATAAAATAAAATTTGAAAATAAATAAACATTTTTTTATATAAATTTACATAACGGGGGTTACAAAATGATGTATGGTAAAACATTAACAATTTCTCTAAAAAGAAGAATTGCCAACATCTTGCCATATTTCACGATGAAATATTTGACGTTGATTTGAAATGAACATTTGAAAAATGAAATTTATAAGACGTAAACGATTAGTGTCCAGAAATAACTGAGGTACATTGTCAAAATTAATACTTAACTGTTGAGTGGATTAAGCAAATATTTACATATGAATTTGTGCGTGTGAATTGAGGGAATTAATAGCCAAGTATATTTATTATGTGCATATTTAAGACTCTCTATGAGAATTTAATAAGATTTTGAAATTGAGACTTGATATTGTCCATTTCACGATCAGCATTCCCTTCGTTTTGAAAACTGAAATCGTCAAAAATACCCCTATTTAGCAATCTTATTCTTTTGGCAACGTCTCCATAATACGACAGATTAATGGTACCACATTCCACAGCTTTGCGTCTTTTTTTGAATATAGTCATTTTATTCTAGATTTTTATTTTCAATTTGTATTAATTTATATTTACGACACATTCTTCGTGATTCTGATGTCGAAGTGTGTGGAATATTCCTTCAACTATATGTCTTTTGTCAGCTGTTGGTTTTATAGCTTTTAGAAAGTCGATACACGTGAAACTTTTTTCATTCAACTAGAAAGAGTTTGTAAATAGTTTATTATAGTTTAAAGTTACCAAAAAAGATCCATGAATTCCAGAATTTTCAAAATTATAAATGTATGAAATAGAACATTTGGCCTTTATAAGGTTTTCCAGGCATTTGTTGGTCCACAAAAGCAAACTCTGTTTCAGCTGTATCTCTGGAGTTTCTTTCTAAAAATTGATTAGAAAAAAATATGCACATCATTTGTAAACGTAGATATTGGGATCGACAGTCTGTATAAATGTATCAATATCATAATTGTACAGTTGCATAACTAATATGCCCTGTCTAATACTCTGAATGTCCCAATAATCGGTAATCTTCATATATAAAAGATCGCTCTAAAATAATCTCTAGATGGTGTTTAATTTTTCAAGTTTACCTCGGATAGACTGTCAAAAACATCACCGTAAACTAAATTGCTCCCGAAATTATCTGCATACTTCGTAAGACCCATGAATGTCAACCATCCTAGAATTAAAAAATAAAACTTAATTTTTATAAAACAACTCAGAATCCAAGGAAGCGTGACATTCAAAACGTGTTCATTTTCCAATTGTCCTTTCAATCGTTGTATTCCCAGAATCAGTCTCTTTTGATGAAGAGTGTTAAAAATTTGCAATTTCTATAAAAAATTGAATTTTCATCAATAAAAAAATACGTCAAAAACGTATTTGTTGGGGTTTGTGTATATTCGACTCAACGTCAATCGTACAGACTTTTTTCCTTTATCGAAATCTACATATTCCTTCAAATCTAGACTAGATAAAAAGTCGCTAATGTTGAACTGGCTATCGACAATGTTTATTGCCAGTGTGTTTTCTATTTGCCTAAAATTTAACATAAATTTAAATTTTTTCAAAAGAATACTTGGAATGGCATATGCCTGAATCTCTAGGCGTTGAATCTTTTGAAATCCGCGTTTGTGAATAAATATGTGGAGTATTACAACTCATCTTTTTCATTTTACGGGTAATTTTGTCATATCTAGAGTCTGTCTTGGTTGCATTGCTATTTTTTGACCTCGACAATGTCTGTGTAATAAGTGGAGTAGCTCTATTTTCTCTTTCTGGTTTTTGTCCATGATTAAATGGCTTTTTGAAGTTTACATTTCCCGCACAATCATAATCTTGATTGTTTGACATTTCATCATCGTCATCTTTCAACTGAACATCTATTCCCGTTTCCATTGTTGGGTATATTGAACTTATGTCGCAAGAATAAGACCTCTCAAAAACATTATCGTTAACGTCTTGGATCTCTGGTAGCATATCAGATGCAGGTGCACATAATGATAAATCAGAGTTGCAACTTTCTCGAACTTGATTTTTTTGCATAAAAGTACACTTTTCTGATGCTGTGTGATCGCTCTCAACATAATTATATTCATTGCTGTACATTAGTATGGAATTTACTATATCTTTTTGGAAATTGTTGGGTTTTTGGAAATCGTATTGTAACAAAACCGACTCAATAATGTCAACATTTTCTAAATTTGATGGATAATTATAATACAATTTTAATTAAAATTAAATACCCGTGTATGGAAGATTCCAAATCTTTGAAAATAAAGCCAAAACATCCAATATCACTTGTTCGTAATATTCGACCCTTTTGTGCTAAAATTAATATATAGATATCAGTTTGTTTTTGTAAACTTACCATATTGTTCAAATCATTGATTAAATTGATTATCTGACTGTCTCTGCTACTATTATCATTTTCAAGAGTACTTGGACTGGGAGTACTTTTTTGATCTAGTTGATATAATAATATAATTTATTATAATATTTATATTATTACTAGTCAATTTATTTCGAGAATTTTGATAACTTGGACATACAGAATATGTTCGTAAATGGGGATTTGTCTTTGGGGTTCTGCTGTTGAGCTTTTTTAGTATCTTCTTCATATTTTCAGTTTGCAAATAGCACTGTACAAATACAACTATACTTTTAAATTTAAATTTATTTGTTTAATTTATTTTGCGGTAAAACTACGACCTACATTTTATACCTATAAAACTAATTGATATTTAAATCACAAAATCACTCACACTTTTTTATAAAATTAACATTCTATTAATTTTAATTTTGACCAATCAAAAATATAACTTGAAAGTTAACTTTTTTGAGGTAAACTTTATTTTATAAAAAATGTATAAACTTTTAAAATTTTTGAAATTACAAAATAACAATTTAAAGTCTTACAGTGAGACGAAAATTAAAAGTGTATTGTTTTTCGGTTCCGATAATTTTTCCCTTGCCAATTTGAAAAAAATCAACCATCTTGCTTTGGCTAATAGATTGAAATTGTCTGTTGTATGTAAAGAAAGGGTATCATTATTTATACTTTTAAAATTTACAAGTTTAGACAGTCGTTCATCAATTTAGTAAAATTAACAAAATTCAATATACTACACAATGGCCTATAGAAAACCTCGAAAATTTTGATGTAGGGATAGTAGCATCTTTTGGGAGGTTTCTAACAAGAAATATAGTAAAAAAGTGTAAATTGTAAGTAGAATTGATTATATCCTTTGATCAATACATTTTTTAGAGGTATTTACAACGTACACCCAAGCATTCTACCCAAATATTATGGTCCTGCGCCTATTGAACATGTTATACTGAATGATGAAAAGGAAACTGGAGTTTCTCTGACCAAAATTTCGACAGAAAAGTACTGAAGAGTTTTTTTATTATTATTTCACTTTTTAGGTTTGACGCTGGGGAGATAATCCAACAGAAAAAAATTCAATTAGATGGCAAGTACAAAGCAAGTCAATTGACTCGTGTGTTAGCAAATATAAGCACTGATATAATAATTGACTTTTTAACAAACCCCACCACGAAATATTTAAAAAACTGTGTACATTTAGAACAAAAAGGTATACAATTTTATTTATAAACATTTTTAAAAAATTAGCTTATAAAATTACTAACTGTATGTTGAAAATTAATTGGAACCTGAATAAAAGAAATATTGAATGTCAACAACTGGCTCTTTCTGAAAGAGTTTTTTTTTTAATTTTATATATATATAAATTATTAAGGGGCATTTATATTCAATATGGCGCGAAGAAAAAATTAGATTTGATGGATTAATTTTCGATTCGAATGAAGATTTACCCGATAAATGTAAAGATTTTAATTTACCTGGACAGATGATTCACAATACAAAAATATTATTTATTAGATGCAATGTAATAATATTATTAATTAATTAATTAATTAATTTTAGGATGGATGGATTCAAGTAAATAAAATAATATATCACGGGGAAAAGTCAGCTGTCGATTTTATAAACGGATATATGAATAAAGAACCAATTATCCTTTGTTAATTTTATTTCCAACATGTCTAATTTCCAATTTTAAATCTCGTGTACAAACAAGACGTGAGAATAGTAACAACTGTCGTTATTATTATAAATGTTGAAGATGTACTGGCTATTTGTAGAAACAAAATGTTGACAACAATACACGTTAATCTCCCTAAACATGTTGTAATTCCCAGAGACGTGGATCTAAATTTTAATTAATTATTTAATTAATCAAGCTTGTACCTCAGTTCCGTGGGATAAGATTCCAAAGTAAACAAAATTATTCCGTTGTACGCTCCAATGATGAGGAAATTGAATATAGAGTGTATAGTAATTATGGCCGAAGAACTATGAGCTGCCCAAATGAAAAGACAGGATAAAGCTGAGGATAATAATGAAAGTATTATAGTTTTTGATCGGCTGCTTATCTGGAATATAAACGCACATATGAGACTAGATATAAGCAGAGTAAGTTGGGAAACACAATTTTGAATGTAAAGTGAGTGGAGGTTAAAATATCTAAAATCAATATCACAGTTTGTGTGTGCAATTTCCGGCAAAGAAGTATTTGTAATGTTTAGCCTGAAATTGGATGAAATGTTGTGGTTTACTTCATTTTCAGGGAGCATGGTTGTGTAATTAATCTTGCTACTTTCTTTTTGAGTAGTGTAATTTAAATATTCCTTTGGAGTCGTATAGTTTCTGTAATTTTCTATAATGTTACGCAAAGTATCGTTCTTTACGTCATTAAAAAGTCCCATTATATAATTTACAGTCTTGTTTCTTTCTTGGGGTTCTCGTTTTGACAACTCCATACTTTTGTTGTCATTAAGGAATAATTGAACGTTATTCACCATTTTGTAATTGTAGAAATCTGTGTTGAAAATAATTGTGTTGTAGAACGTAGAATTGTCTATATAGGTTCGTACACTAGTTATGTTTTCAAATTTGCAATCCATAAAGATGCACGTTTTAAAAAGAACGTGGTTAAAATGAGCATTTTCAAAAGTGACATTTATGAAATGCGTGTCGGTAAAAATTGTGCCATTAATTTCTCCTGTATATTTTATATCGTAAATGATTGTATTATTAAAAAATTTTAAATTGTCCTTCATCATCATTGTTTGTTGAGATTTTGTCCATTCTGGAAACCACATGTTTAATCCGTAGAAGCTTTAAAAAATAAGGAAAAAATTAAATATAAATGTACCAGAAACAAGTGCTAAACCAAACAACCAAGATTTTTACTGTGCCCGTTCTATATGGCATTTTGAACATTTTTTGAACATGCGTCATCATCTATGAATAAATTATAATTTAAAAAAAAAATCAACCAAAATGGCATAGAATTTGATAAATTGGGCAGGCCCTGAAATGTTGTAATCCTCGTTAGAATAAGAATTTCCATACTTTAACAAATCTGCTATAGGTACTTCTTCAGTCACTTCACCCACCTTCCCTGCACTAGTATATAGTTGATTGTATACTGAAAGTGCAATTATGTCTCTACCAGTCTAAACAGTAAATTAACAGTTATTAAAATCTCTTTACGCCCAAAAGATATCGAGGACTTTCTGGAAGAAAAACAATAATGGTGGTTGCAAATATTGATGGAAGATTACATGCCAAGAGAAATAAACGCCAATTTGAATAAAACTTTTGCGGATCTAAATTCCAAGGTTCAACAGGTTGACTTGATATCGTCGACAATAAAACCAGAGAAGTATAAAACCCCCCAAAAGCCCAGAATGAAAGAATCAATCCAATTTTTGCACATCTATATGCCCGGCAAGTAAATTCATATAAATATGACATGCAGGTAGGAACAAGTCCTCCTATACTAAACGTAATTTTTAAAACATGAATACATTTATAAATACCCCAATCCGGTCATGAATCTTATAAAGCTAAAAAGGTAAAAATTCTGGATAAACGCCCCAATAACAGAAAACACTATCGCAAGCAACAGACATGCTAAAATTACGTTTTTCCTACCTTTTTTGTCTGAAATGATACCACATGTAAAACTCCCAAATGCCATTCCAATAAATGCAGACGTTGCTAAAAGTCCCATCATGCTTTTGGTCAAACATAATTGCTTTTCTAATGACGGAATAACAAAAATAATCAAGGAAACTTCCACACTTTCTGACATTAGAGTCAATCCAGTGGCAAAAAATAAAAGCCAGTGTAGTTTGCTGGTTCCGATTGTCGCAAGAGTTCGTTCATTGACAGAAGATAAAACATCGTTATCAGAAAGTTCCGGGTCGGAGCCTGCTTCTACATTTCTCACGGCTCCATATTTATTATTTTCGTGCCCCATAGTGTCATATAAAGGGTAAATGTCCGATTTTTTCTCTTCCACATATGTATATTCGTCTTTATCCATTACAACTTGTTATGTCTTACAACTCGTGTGAAAATTATTATATCGATTATAATTTATAAAACCCATAATAATTATTATAATTACATTATCTGCTATACCATGTAATATTAACCATTATTAAAATTAAATAGCACGCATTCTATAATTATAATTATAAAGTTTAGGCTTTTTACTCTATCGATTTAATGATTACAATAACTTGTTATACATTTCTCGGTCTGGACAGAGCTGCTTTTATTTGAGATATGTTACTCTCCAATATCTCGATTTGGTATACATCGCTCTCCACGTTAGCTTTTTGTAGATGCGTTTCCAGTTGCACCAATTGTTCTTGGAGAATTACAGCTTCTGCTTCAGGAAGAGATTCGTGTTTTTTTAATTTTTTAATTAATCCAGTAGATTTTCCAATTTTTTTGAAAATATTTCGATGGTGTTTCATTTTCTGTACATTATCATCATGTTTATCATCCAAGTCTACCTTTGAAGCTGTTGTTGGAATAGAGTCTTGTTTTGTATTTAATAAAAATAAATTTTCACCCTCATCTGCAAAAAAAATTAATTTCTTTATAATGTATAATTTTTTTTACCAGACGAAGACGATTCTACTGGTTTCGTATTCTTTTTTTCACACTTTACATTTATATCTTCTATACAAACGGAACAATCGAGAATAAAATGTGTACATCTTTTTCGAATTATAGAACAAATCTTTTTGACTCGTCTTTCAACATTAGCATTTGGAGCGTTGAAATCATAAGCCTCAATTTTTTTACTATTTAATAACTTTAAATGTTGACATTAATTAATTTAAGTTTTAAAGTAAACCTTTTCATATCTATAGTTGAAAAGTTTTCATAGTTCTTTTCCAATAGTTTTTCAATTTTCGTAACTTCAAATTTATTAATATTTCTAAAAAAAATAAAAAAATATCAAGTTAACATTTACGAATGTTTGTGAATAATCTTGTTCATTGCGATAAAATTAGACAGCGTGTTTTTGATTACATCATCAACATCCTAGATATTAATTAGATGTTACTATTTTAAGTTACATTAAATTCTCCTAATAGTCGTGGACAGGAAAATTTACATTCCGTGTCTATCCACCTTTTGGTAAATAAAACTATCGAACAATGAGCACATGAGCGAATTTCGAAATCTTCCGACAAGTATCTAACTACTTCTCTTGGATTACCTACCATTTCCTCGCTAGAAACTACCCCACTATCAGATGAACGAATAATGTTAAATGAAGGTATTTTAATATTATTCAATTGCAAATCGCTAAAAACGTCATTTTGACAAACGACAGGTTCTAAAAATATTTATTACACAATTTATAATAATTTTACCGAGCACTACTTTATCCAAAAAAATTGAACAGTTGTTACAAATGACAGTCCCACATAAACGACAGTGGTGTTTACGTTCAACAAAAGAAAAGTTGAGACCACAGGACATGCATATTGGAGCATCACCATCTTCTATCCAATGCACAACTTCTTGTCTGCTTCCATAAAATTTTGAATAAACCCCCTCCTCTTTTGTGATGCAACCTTTTATAAGTTTTTTGAGACGGTTGTGGATTTTGTATTGTTCTTTATCGAAAAATATGTTAGCGTCACTTCTCATGTTTGAGAATTTAAGAGTGTGATCCACAATCACTACATTATATAATATAATATATTAATTTTTTAAAAAAAGCTAACCTGAATCAAATAACTTAATTTGCAAATCTTTTATATTTTTTTGTCGTTTAAAAATCACTTCAGGTTCAATCTTTTTTTCGGGTTCTAATAAAAATTAAATAAAACTTTAAAAAATATATACGTTTTTGTGTCTTCTTTTTTTTAATTCTTTTATTGGATACTTCATCTGCTTTTTCATTGATTATTTCTTCAACTGGGCAATCTAGACTAATTCCTGATTTTAATTTATCAGTCTCAATCGTTTTTAAACTACCAACATCATCTGATATTATGCTAAGTCTATCAGAAACTGTATCGGTGAAATTCTCAGCAACTTAAAATAAGAATTACACGAAATTAATTATATAATTACCCTTCTTTTTTCTAAATATTCGTTTACCTTTTTTCATATTTTTTATTGTTTACATATCAAATATAAATTTATTGTAACGTTTTAATCAAATGATTCAGAAATTATAGCCTTTAGAATTTTTAAATTTTCAGTAAGAATATCAACTTGTTCTGGTTTATTCTCAATTTTTGCGCGCTGAATTTGACTATTTAGTTGGTATATTTGTTCCATAATAACGTTATTGGAAGGTTTTTTAATTGGCTGTTTTTTCGGTTTTTCATCTTGGGATACTTCATCAGATGATCCCGTAAAAGGATTTAAAGATCCATAATTGGACAATAAATCAGATGGCTGAGTATTTTCATTGTCTTTATTGACGCTCGAATCCTTAGTAGATGACAATTCAATGGTTGAAGCGTCATCTTGATTTGTTGTATTTAAAAATGGATTGATGATCGTTTCAACCGATTCGTCTATGGAAGGTTCAACTAAGTAAATTTAAAAACAGTATTGAATATTATATAAACCCGGTATTTTGCAAGATTCGTCATTTTTGAGTAAAATGCCAGAAATGTCAAGGATAAACTGTAAAGCATTTCTCCTCATTGTGGACAATATACGGCATATCCTTCTATTTGTAGATTGCTTTTCAATTGTGTCCATTTGTCTACTAAAAGAGTCTATATTTTTCACTACATCATCGATATCATTCGTCAACAATTCAATAGTCCTTTTATCTGCAATGCTAAAGACTAGATTGGTGGAATATATGTGATTAAGTTTCTCAGCCTTTTCTACTGTCGAGAGAATCATTTTACAAAAGATGGAGTGATTTTTTTGTAATTCTGTACAATCTATTGTATTCATTTTGGTTTTATTTTTTTCGGTAATCAAAATGTAGCAATACACACAAGTTCTAAGATCAAAATAGGAGCTAATTTTTGAGATTATGGTGGAAATTTTCAAATTGGTGGGCAAATCTGTCACTCTTTTAATTGAACCATCATTTGTGGAAACTGTGACGCTTTTTGTTGGAATGGATTCTATACTTCCTACATGAAAACTCTTATTTACTGCTGACATGTGTTTGTTTTTTGTATTGGGTAACATTTCTGAGCGTATAGAGAGATTATCAGGACTATCTTTTTTCAAATTCAAATCACTTGTAGTGGGTACTTGTTGTTGGTTTATTAACCTCCCATGAAATATAATTTCTGAAATATAAAATTCCACCAATTTTTTAAATTTTAAATTTACCCAAATCCTTATAGCTGAGAAATTTGGAACATTCATTACCGCAAATTACACCTCCACATAAACGACAGTCTAACCAAATGTTTTTTAAAATAAAATCATTTAATTAAATTTAATTACGATGTCTACGGTCGAAAAATGTAAATTTTAAACCACATACCACACATATTGGAGAATCTACGTCTTTGAACCAACGAATAACGTTTTTTTCGTAATCTTAATATTTATATATTTTGGACATTTATATATATTAAAATTACTATGAATGACAAGATAATCCGTGTTTTGGTAATAAAAAGCAACCATTTTTTCTAGTCGAAGCAACACACGATTGTAATCTACAAAATTAGCAAGTCGAGAAGTTTCTCTTAGTTTAAAAAATTCTGCACTATGATTCAAAACGTTCACTATATAAAATTAAAAAAAATAAATTCATACAAAATTACTACTTTTATCCTTTATTATTCTAAAATCTTCTATAGTCTTGTGTATTTTAAAACTGCATACATCATTGTCTACTTTTTTCGTCTTTTTATTCTTTTTCGATTTTACTTGATGTGTTTCATAATGTGTCGAAAGGTGTGTGATAGTTTTGAAACTTTGTAAACAGACAGGACACAAAAAACCTTCCATAAAAATTATTTACAACCTGTTGCCATTGCAATTGTAAAACAAATTAGTTTATTAAATCTAAATTTCAAATGGACGACCTAATTTGCGCTATAAATGAGATTCAAGACATTTTGAATGTCATCGGAGGTGGATATTCAATCGACTTGCCACAGATTGTTGTCATTGGCATACAAGTGATTATTTTTTAAATTTATACGTTCAAAGGCCAAAATATTTTAGAGTTCTGGAAAATCTTCCATTTTAGAGAGTTTAGTTGGGAGAGGCTTTTTACCTAGAGGTACAGGAGTAGTCACTAGAAGACCATTAGTGCTACAATTGGTTCGTATAAAAGATTCAGATTTGCCCGATTTCGGTAAATTTTTTAATAATTTTTTAATAATTTTTAATTAATTTAGATACGGATAAAGAAGAATTTGGAATTTTCCTTCACAAATCGAATCAAATATATGAAGATTTTGATGAAATAAAACAAGAAATTATAAAATGTACAGATGAAGTAGCAGGGGACAATAAATGTGTGAGTGACGAAAGCATTAGTCTCAAGATTTATTCAAAAAATGTAGTAAATCTAACTTTGGTGGATTTACCGGGTTTTACAAAAATACCCATTGGTGATCAGCCTGAGGATATTGAAAATCAGTTGCGAAAAATGTGTTTGAAATACATAAAGAATCCCAAATCTGTTATTTTGGCTGTTACTGCTGCAAATACGGATATAGCTACATCAGATGCCATTAAATTTGCTCGTCAAGTGGATCCGAATGGAAACAGAACGATTGTTGTTGCTACAAAATTGGATCTGATGGACCACGGAACCGATGCAATGGATATTTTAACTGGTAGAGTCATTCCTGTAAAGTTGGGAATAATTGGCGTAGTAAACAGAGGGCAAGCAGATATAAATTCAAACAAGGTATATGATTAAGTTTTTATTGTTAATCTTTTCACTTTAGACTGTGAGTGATGGATTCACTGCAGAAGAAGAATTTTTCAACAAAAAGTATCCTCGTTTGGGAAATAAATGCGGTTCACGATTTCTTGTAAAGCATCTCAACAAGATTTTAATCAATCACATTAGAAAATGCCTCCCTGATCTTAAATCGAGGTTGGATGCTATGATATTTCATTACAGCAATCTTGTCAAAAAATACACACAAGAGATTGTAGACAAGGTTTATTTTTAAAAAATGTTGATGATATTTTATAAATAGCCACAATTTATTCTGGAAACAATTTCTAATCTATGTTTTTCATTTTCTAAAACGTTGAATGGTTCTTCTGATCAATTGGACATTACAGAATTGTAATTGTATTTTAAAAATATATACCCATTGATTTAGATGTGGAGGTGCTCGAATATGTTACATTTTCCACAATATTTTTGCGAAAAAGTTGTATGAAATTGACGCTCTCCAAGATTTGACACATAAAAATATACTAACGGCACTGCATAATGCTACAGTAAATACATTTTTAACATAATGAATAGTTTTTTTTTAAATAGGGTCCACGACCATCTTTGTATATCCCAGAAGCTACTTTTGAGCTACTCGTAAAACGGCAAATTTTGTTGCTTAAAAAACCTTCCATCTCTTGTACAAATCTCGTATTTAATGAAATAAACAGAATTATTCAACTATGCATTAAACAAGTTTTATTTTTTATATTTTTCATTATTTTTTATTTAGATCAATTTGACACAATATCCCCACTTTTCCGACAAAATTGTTGAAATAATCGGGAATCTCTTATCTGAAAGACTCCCCATTACTGAAAATATGGTTATAAACTTGATTGATATCGAATTGGCATATATAAATACCAAACATCCCGACTTTAAAAATGCATTATCTCCAAGATTAAGTGCTCCTGAAGAAAAGGAAAGTACTTTAAAAAATGGAGATTTGAATGATTATGGTGCTGAATCGCTGAACGGATTGTCTGATTTTGACACTCTCAATGCATCATTTCTTACAGAAGCTATTCCTAATACCGATTACAATTACAAATTAACCAAGAAGAATGCTCATGACGTGGGACTTATCGAAACCCTTATACACTCTTATTTTTCTATAGTTCGGAAGAATATCATGGATAGTGTTCCAAAAGCCATCATGCACTTTTTGATCAATCATGTTGAATCAAAAATTCACAGTCTTTTGGTCAAAGAGATTTACGGGTATATAATTATTATAAATTTTTGTTATTGAAACCATATAATTTTAGTAATGGTGAACAGGAACATTTATTCTTCGAGTCTGAATCTGTTGTAAAATCACGAATGCGAGACAAATCCATGTTAAAGGTAACTAAATTAATATTATATTTAATTTTTCCATTAGGCTTTGTTAGAGTGTCAGAAAAAAATCAATAATATAAAATAAATGGACAACTTTATCAGTTTATTTTCTTGTCTTGTTTAAATATTAACTTAATAGGTTGTACATTTTACTTGAATCAGTAAAAAATATACTTAACTAGTTAGTCAATTATATTTGTAAAGTTAAACCTTAATACTCAAGGTAATATTTTTTAACACGTTTTATGTTCTAAATGCACAATTTATAGAATGGAACGTTCATTTGGTTATATTTTTCCCAGCACACACACCATGTTCACAGTTTATGTGGATACAGACATTGACCAAGAAAAAAGTCCCAACATTTCTTCCCAAAAATGGACTCCTGTCGGTGGACATAAAAGTAACTTTTGCTAAAATGTATATAATTTTTTTAGACCACTTTGTAAAATTAAATCCTCAAAATGTCTTGAAACTTTACGACGAGAATGAATATAAAAACTTGATTTCAGTGTCACAAGATTCAATTTCAAATTTTATTCCTTCAATATACTCTATAACTTCATATTTGAATAAAAGTAACTATAAAATCACCTTTACATTTTAAAATATATAGAATATATTGTCATGCAAGATATGACTCATGGAATCAAAAATGCTTCAATTATTGACATTAAACTTGGTGTTCGAACTTTTTCAATCAGTGATATGAAATTACACAGTTGTTTAAAAAGTCACAGAAGTGTAAAATTTTTATTTTGAAATTCAACTCATTTTCTTGTTATTTAGGATTTGTTCCATAAAATAGTAGACAGTTCTTTTTCAGAATACTTGACCGATATAGAATTAGAAAAATTTCAAGTTTCAAAATATAGATATTTAAACTGGAGAGATTGGACCACTACCACAAAAAAATATAGTCTTAGGATTAGTGCCATGAAAGTAATGTTGAATTTTAAGTTTTTTTAAAATATTTTTAGATTGGAGATAATTTTGAAAGAAATTTTGATCGTGTACAAAATCTTGCAGATATGGCAAACACTTTTAAATTTTTCATCCAAGATTCGCAAAATTTGAAGGAGGAATACACTCGTAAAATTATCCAATTATTACGGGATTTTAAAAAGTCGCATTATTTGAAATTGAAGGATGTTTATAACGATTAATTTAGACTTTAATATTTTTGTAGATTATTGGTTGTTCCCTTCTAATGATTCATGATCCTTTAAAACTTTCAAATGTACGTACAAGTCTTATTGATTTCGCAAAAACTGATGATCAGATTATTGAAACTGAGCCATATTTTTCAAATAATTGTTGCTGTTGTCAATCTTCCAACCCAAATTATGTAAAAAACCTCATAGTGAATGATAAAAATTCCTATAAAGATGGATTTTTAGACGGTCTTGAAAATTTCCTGCAAGTTTTAGATTTAGTTAAAATTGATTAATTAATTTGTAAATTGTTGGTTAATAAATTAACAATAATTGTTAATTTGTTGCCGGTTTATATATAAATGTATTTATTTCGTTATAGTTATTTTCAGAAACATGAGTGTGAATTACGGTGAATTTGAAAAAATAAAAACTGTGGGGAAAGGTGCATATGGAAAAGCCATATTGTACAAACGCACATGCGATGATTCTCTTTTTGTGATAAAAAAAATTGTAATAACTAATTTAACTGCCGATGAACGTTCCAATTGTGTCAATGAAGTAAAGATATTGTCACTTCTCTGTCATGATAATATAATATCATATTTCGACAGCTATGAACAAGGGAATCAAATAATGATTGAGATGGAGTATGCTAATGATGGGTAAATGATATTTTAAATTTTTTTTAAAATATTTTAGTAATCTTCATGAATATATTTTAAATAATAAAAGGCCTATATCTGAGAAAATTATCTTGAATATGTTTTTTCAAATTACGTGTGCTGTGGTTTATATTCATAAAAAAGACATTATTCATAGAGATATAAAATCTCAGAATATTTTCAGATTTAAATGTGGACGTCTGAAACTAGGAGATTTTGGAATATCTAAAATGTTAGACTCGAAATGCATGGCCAATACAGTCTTGGGTACTCCCTATTATCTTAGTCCGGAAATTGTAATTTTATTAAATATTTTTAAATATTTTTAATTAATTTTAGTGTGAAGGAAAATCATACAATGAAAAGTCTGACATTTGGTCTCTTGGCTGTCTTTTGCATGAAATGTGCGGTCAAAAAAAGACATTTAATTCTACGAATATTCCAGCCGTTATAAATAAAATTGTCAATGTAATTTTGGATAATAGTATATAAATTTATAAATATTTTTTAAATTAAGGGTTCTTTTAAAAACATACCTGGAAAATATTCTGCAAAGTTGAAAGATTTGGTGAATTCCATGCTTCAAGTAAATAGTAAAATTCGACCGTCAGCAGAGGAAATATACGACATTGTTTGTGATTTTGTAATAAATTATATATTTATTGAGATTATTTTAAAAATATTTAGAAAAAATTTGACAAATCTTTAATTCTCGGAAATGAAGCAAATAAATCATACCAATCTTCTGATAACATGAAAAGGTCAGTTTTATACTCTTTCAATATAAACACAAAAACTCTTAAACCCGTACAACTTCCTTCGCAAATAATTATACAGCAAATATCAATGGGAGAAAATCATATAATGCTCTTGACGAATAAAAACGAGGTTTATGCGTGGGGAAGTAATAACCATGGCCAATTGGGCATTGGAAACGAGGATGTAACTTATAGTCAAAGTCCCATTCTCGTGGAAAGCTTGTCTTTTAAATTCATAACTCGGTATTTTTTTAATTACATTGTTTTAATTTATTTAGATTAAGTTGTGGTTATGATTATACTCTCTTTGTCAATAAAACTGGTCTACTAATGTCATGTGGAAACGGAAATAATGGATGTCTCGGAAATGTGTCTGATCAAGATTGTTACACTCCTCACATTATCCATGCTCTCATTACGTAATAATATTTTAACATTTAAAAATATTTTTTTAGACATGATGTTTCGTTAATTCAAGCATGTTCTGATTTTGTACTTGCTCTAACAAAAAATTGTAAATTTTTCATGTGGGGAAATTTACAATTTATGTACAAAAACTCGGAAAAATACGTAAAACCGATAATACAGTATGTTTCAACTTTTAATAATTTTAATAGTTTTTTAGATTTACACCTTTTGAAGTTACCCATTTGACTAGCCCTGAATTTTTGGAAAATAACAACCCGCTCGCAAAAATGGACGTGGAAAAAATAAAAATGTTTTCAAAATTTGATAGACTTTTTTTTATCGATAGAGAAGGAAAATTGTATGGAATTGGATACAATGAAAATAATAAAATGGGCTTGAATGAAGCTCCAGGATTTATATTCTCGCTACAAAATAAAAATGTAATTTTTTTAATGAAATTTTTAATTTTTAATTTTTAATTTTAGAAAAAAAGTTTAAAAAATGAATACATTTTAAATCTAATTCAAGTTACAAAAAACTATGTAATTACTCACATATCTATTAATGAAAAATACACTGCCGCATTATCTCAAGGGGGTATTATTTTGCTTTTTGGACAGATTGAATGTATTGTACCTACAGACAAGTGCTTCTATGTTATTACAAAATTCGCCAGATATTTTATAGAAGTTTTTTTGTAAAAAAGGTTTATTTTAAATTTTATATTTAGACTATATCTTCAAGTCAGAATTACATAACTCTACTAACTCAAGAAGGTACTTTTTACATTATGGGAAATGTAGAAAGTAAAAAAGGGTCAAATGTATTTGAATCTGAAGTAGTATTGAATATGAAAAGCGAATATTTTGACAAAGTAGAACCATTGCATATTTTCCCCATATTAAAGTTTTTATAAAAATTAAAAAATCTAAAACTATCTTAGAATCGATAAAGAAGCTCGATATCAAAAATCTAATAATGTCATCCATCTCAAATGCGTTGACACTCATTTGAATTATCTAGTGTTTATAGCCGACACGACTGCTCCTTGTAAAAAACGAGAGAGAATAAAAAGATCTTTTAGAGACCGTTTCTTTAAAAAAGACAGAATAAAAGTATTCAACGACATGTCAAACACTACCACAATATTGAAAACTAAAACTGACGACAAAGAAACTGACATTCTTTGTACCTCTTGTCCCACTTCCATTATGAAAAACAGTGAATCCATTTTCACTACTAAAAAAGATGAACCCATTTTTACCAATCAAAATAAAGAAAACACGATTGTAAAACTGCAGACTGATTTTTTAAATTTGAAAGAAAAGATTGATCAACAAAATAAAAAAATAAACGAAAACAATATCTATTTAAAATCAATCATGGTAATTTTTATTTATAAATTTATTTTATTTATTTAGGAAAAATTCAACGAAAAATAAAAATAAAAATGAAAAAGTAAATGTTGTGTATAATATAAATAATAATTATAATAATAAAGTTGTACAAATGTAATAGCATTCCTGTGCCCTCATTGAAATGATTAGGTTTCTGTGTTGGGAATAACCATGCCGATATGAGTACAATTGTTATTTGTCTTGAAAATTTTTCAATTTAAAATGTTGGGAAATATTACAGATACACTTAAACGCATCGTTTGCGATTACATCCTCAAAGAATTATGTGGAAAGTTTATAAAGACAAATATTCCTGGCGAAAACCCTAGAATAAAAAGATCCGAAGGTTCTGCTCAGATTGCCAATATTGAACTTGATGTAAATTACATAAACAACCTCATTAGTCAATATGATTTGAAATTATTTCTAAATTACGGAAAAGTGGATTTTATCGATATTACAATCCCCTGGATGAATTTAGGAACAATGCCTACCAAGATAAAGCTCACAGGACTTTTACTACGATTTAGTGTGAATTCATATAATATTGGATCTATCTTTAGATCCATGTCTGCTGCTGTTTGTGGAGTTGGTCATTTTTTTTCAGAAGAACTCCAAATGCCGACTAATTTAAACTTTGTCTCTACAGATGGATTAAAAAGCCTCACATCAGTTTTACAATCTGTAATTTATGGTGCTGTGGTTGAGTTTGTGGAACCCTGTATTTCTGTTGATTTTTCTTCTTCTTGTAGTAGAAACAGTCGTATAATGTTTTGTTCGGAAAAAATAAACATTTTGAATACAAATGATGACATCAATTCCTACATTTGCAGTAAAAGTCTTTGTAAATCGATCCAATTGGTGGGGTTAGATGTATATTTGTGCGAGGACGATAGTTGTAGTAGTCAAGATTCGCAAGACTGGAAAGAGTTTTTAGTTTTGACCGTACCCAGTGATTCAAAGTTTGAAATATTGTTGGAGTGCAACAGTGCTTTTGATGACATATCTATTTGTATAAATTTAGATGCCATGTCTGCTTTCATTTTATCCCGACATATTAGCATCATGTATTACTTGCTGACTACATTTTCCAATGTAGATTCTCCTGAATCCCATTTAAATAATTCAAGTGATGATTCGACAAAATGTGATTCAGAATGGAAGAGACCACACGTTGAAGAAGGCAATGCAAACGAAAAACGTTGTACATACCAGATAAAATGCAACGTTGCATTTTTTTCTTTTGCCTTGTCAAATCAAGTACATCAACAGGACGATGAATTTCTCTTTAAACTTCATAGTCTTCTTTTGGGGTTTACAAAGAGCAAAACAGATGAGTGTCATGATGGATTGGATATTTTTCAATTAGTTTGCAAAAATTCAAATTTTTTGATAACACACAAAGACAATACGCTAAATATGCAACTCGTGTCTTCGTTTCCGACTCTGATTCATGCAACATTCTGCTCTTGTAAAGATTTTTGTTTAAATGACGTGAAAAACATTGTAGAACCCGATTCAAGAATATCCTTTTCAGTACAACTCGTGTATAAATGCTGCGGTTTAGAAACAAATACAGATTTGCACGTCAAATGGCAAAAAAAGCTAAAATTAAACCTCGATTATCGAATAATTGAAAACATGTACACCATACTCGTCAATTGTATTGACTTTTCTACAAACCAACCAATAAATAATCATCTAGAAAGCAATTTTAATTTCTTTCTCGTTTGTCAAAATGTGGAAGCAAACATTATGCTACCTCAAATAGACACAAACTGTCATCAACACTACCTTCAATTCTCCGCTTCTAATGTAAAATTAAACTACATTACGCAGATCAAAACCCCGAAAATATGTCTCACCTTTTCTACAGCAGAATGTTTTTACGTGAACGAAATTTTGTACAAGTTTTTCGATATCAAAACTGAAAAAAGAGATAATGCAATTTCTATAACTTTGAATAACGACAACTCTGTATACAAATGTGAAATGTTTCAAAATTACCCCTTTTCTCCTCTTGCGCATAATAGTAACGGTAATATAATAACGATACCTGCTCAGAATGATGCCATTAAAAATTACAGACAGTATGTATTGGGTGCTTCTCAATTGTTGGTTAATGCTGAATTGGATATCTTGAATATATATTTGTATGATAAAAAGTTTTTTGATGTGATTTATGTAAAATTTGGGTTTGATGTGGCGGATTGGATCGAAAAGTTTACTGAAAGACATTTTTCATATAAAAATATAAAGGACAATGACTCTATCAGCGATAAAATGTCAACTGTTGAAGATTATACTTGCAAATTGGCCATTTTATGCAATTTTAATAATATTTCCGTCGTTCAAGCGCTGCTCGATTCAGACGAGTACATTTTGATGGTCTCTGTAGGGAAGGATATAAATCTATGTTACAACGACATTTTCGATGTAATATCCCAATACATCTTCATGTCCAATTTCACTCTAACTTGTGCCGACTTTTCAGTCCATCTAATGAATTATGAAGAATTTACAAACCTTTGTTTTATAGATGAACCAAACTTGTTGAAAATAATCCAAGAAGTTGTATTGGTGCAATTTGCTAGAAATAGAAAAAAGTGGCATACCATCATACAAGATAACAGGAAAACTGTCTCTAATAAATACCCCCGAGTCAATTTGGAAGATTCTATAAAAATATTTCAGTCCAAGGCTCTGAAATTATGGAATCTAGCCAACAAGGAGCAATTGTCTCTCACTGTCCAATATAAATATCGACGAGTTCCCAATTTTTGTGATATAACTTTGGCAGCAAGTGTTTTCAACTCTTTAGTGGTCAATTGTGAGATTATGAAAATTACCAATGTGATTGGAATGATCAATGACTACTTTACCACGTCTCATTTGGATTTATCACACTACAAAATCCCCGATAGCGTAATGAAGACAAACATGACATTTACAAACATTCGATTTTACGACCCCAGAGAAGATTTGGGAGTTAAATTGTCTCTCGTTTCCAACTTTGCCAGTATAAGTACCAATGTGGCTTTAGAAGAAAATGATTTTGTCGTCAAAATTATATTTGAAGATTTGGCATTGCATTTATCAAATTATTCATCGGACGCTGAAGCTATAAAAGTTGCATCTATGGGATTTTTAAACATTTCTATAAATTTTAATTATTTTGATAGTTCTGAATATAATCTCAATATAAAACTTTCCAATGACGTATTAAACGTCAGTGGCTGTCTCGACACTGTCAACATTTTAAAAAATATAATGTGCCAGTTGTTTGAAATTGATGAGCATCAAGAATTTGAAACTATGCAAGAAAACAATGTTGACGTTTTCCCAGATAAATTGGAAATGATGGACGAAGATTCTGATAAAAAGAGTGTTGAATCTCAAAACAAGACTATTGACGATTCGTATGAAATGCCTACAAAGAATGATTTTATAAAATCCATGGAATGTACAAGAGAAAGGTTGATAAAATGCCACGTGGCTAAAAACATTACTATCCAAGAAAATTTTCTAGATTCCTTTCTACAAAACGATTGTCACGTTGGTTCAAAAACAGCCAATATGAGTTTAGAATTGAAACATTTTTCTTTTTCTATCACAATATACGATGGAAATGATTTTCCAACGTCTAAAAGACAGAGCGACATGTCTGTAGGACTTAAAGTTATGGAAGTAAAATTATTGTATGAAAATTATCCTCCCCTGGCTGGATCTCTTTTGAATCTTGTACAATTTACCATCAATGATATTGAGATTCTGGATAATATACCTACATCTTCAGTTACTAAATTTCTATCTAAATTCATCCCACACAACAGACCAAAGCTCACGAATTCGGAAATAATATCTCTAAAATACCAACTATATCACAGACCGTTTGATACTATTGTTGATGAAGCCAATTTGTCCTTGTCAATATTTCCTCTGAAAATTAATATAGACCAAGATACCCTCACCTTTATGATTAAACTATTCAACGCTGACAATTTGGCAAAGTTTAATATTATAGAGCAGAATAGTAATGTAGCTGAAGATGATGAAAGCAGTTGCACAGAAAATCCCAGTATATTTTTCAGAAAGGTGGATTTCAGTCCTACCACTACAATGTACATTGATTTCCATGGACGGCCTCTTTCCAACGAAAGAGATGGTTTGACAGATACTTTATTGGGGTTTGCGCAATTGGCTTCAACTAAGCTTGTTCTTAAAAGTATAATTGTACAGAAGGGTATATGTGGTTGGAGTCAAGTAATGTCTCTTATTTTTAAAGAGTGGATTGACGACATACTCAACAATCAATTATCCAGTGTTTTATCGAGCATTGAGCCTTTCAACAACATTGCAATAATTTGTAAACTTTTACTGTATCTGGATAAATTTATAAACCTTTTAGATCAAGGAATCCGAGATTTTTTTTCTATACCGATCGAAGAGTATAAAGGTGAAGGAAGAGTCTTTAGAGGCATCAGACAGGGTTCTGATGCCTTTGTCGGGTCTCTTATCACTGTATTTCAGCAAGTAAAGTGTCGCTTGGTAGATATAATTCAAGTAAAATTCAAATTTATAAAAGTTTATTACAATAATTAATTAGTACTTTGCGACATCAACATACAAACTAATATCATGCAAAGGTCGAAAACTCAACAAAATGCACACTAAATTCAACAAGAAAAAAACACCTCTACACAAAAAGCCAATTACAAAAATTTAATTGTAAATATTATCATTCTGGTCTGATAAAATTACTTTATCTTCCAATTCTTTTAAATCTGCATTTACCGTAACTGGTCTTTCCATCCTTTTCCACGTGTTTGGATCAAATACGATACATGGAAATGTAATTTCATCCCCATTTTGTATTTCTGGTTGGCCCTCCAGTTTAAACAGCCAAATTTTCATATTTTTATGAAATTTCCACTTTTTTTGGTGTAAATTTGAAGCGGCAAAGAGTTGAATCGTTTGTTTCGGAAATGCAAAAAAAATAAAAAACAGCATGTCCTCATTCATCGATTTGAAGCTAGGTGGAGGGATACAAAAGTCTTTATATGTATTGGACATGTATTCCAGAGGAACGTTGAAATCTAAATCCTGGAGTGGTGCACTATAATCGCAAAAGCTGTTGAGATTGTTTGGTATGTGACAGTTTGGTTTCTCCCATTCTATTCCCAAATCTCGAAAGACTCTAGCTTTCGATTTAGAATCATCGTCCAGTTTAGTGAGCATGAAAAAAGAAACCATTCCATATGGATCTTTCAGTACTGAGGTTGGTAGATTATTTATAAAAGAAGCATCGTCACTCTGCTTTTTTTCTTTATTATCATGCGTCTATTTTATTTTGTACATTATTTTAAAAATAATACGTTATTCCTCAAATCTTCTTTATCTGCTTGAACTTTGTACTCTGTCAATGCAGGAAAATCGTCCTTGTGCATTTTAAAACCTGAACTCATTGAAAACAAATTTCTTAAAATTAATAATAAAATATATATATTTTAGTTTCTATGGAATATGTCAATTTATAAACTTTATTAGTTAATAAAGATGCGGCGATTATTTGATGAAAAAGCAAAGTATAAAAATGCATCAATTTCCGATAATGGCAATGTTGTATTGTGGAATGTGGTGGACGTTTTATTTGGACCTGAAACGTTGGAACCGATGGTTTTTTAAAATAATTTTTTTATAAATTTTCATAGTTGGTTTTTTTAAATCGTGAATTTGAACGTCAACATATTGATTATTCCGTCCATGCTTTAAATCGAGTGTAAAATTATTGAGTTTTTAATTTTTTAAGTATATTTAATATTTTAATTTTTTTAGTATGCAAATATTGAAAAATATGCCTATTGAAACTGTTTTAGAATGTCATATATCTCAAGTGTTTTGCAAAATCGTGTCTAATTGTGGTAATTAATTTTGTAAAATTATATAGAAATATTTTATTTAAGCATTTCTCTCATCAATCTTAACGTTTTTTGATTCAGAATATTACATTTTCATGTTAAACATTGTTATCAAAACTAGGCAGGATTTAGTTTTTAGTTTTATACATTTTATGTACGAATCTCAAGAGATTACAAATGAAAAGGCGGGCTATCAGTTTCTTGTAATGAAAATTATTAAAAATTAATTTAATTCTAGAAGGCCATTTTACCTTTTTACACTATCAACGACCTTGATTACAATGAAGATGATAACATTTTGAGTAAAATATACATTAGTATATAAATTTATACATTTTAGTGGATAAATTGATACCTCTCGCCATTAAAAAAGAAATAAAACTAACTTGTATTAGTACCGATTATATTCAAAATAACGTCCAGCACATTAAATGCATTTTACTTTTTATAAACAACTGCCTCAATAGATATAGTCTCCGTATTATTTTGAAAAATTATGTATTTTTTGAGAAAATGAAAAATTTGATTATGGATCTTTGTAAATTACTCGGATTGGAAAAGGAAAATTTCCAAACTCTCATTTCGGGAGATTTGTAAAAATTAAATTTTTCCTAAAATATATTTTCTAAAAAATAGCAAAACTATAAACTCTGGTCCATTGAAAAATCACGTCACTTTGCAATACATTTACTTTTTTATATTTATGGAAGAGTTCTTTAAATATGTAAACATGTTTTACAATGGAGATATTTTAAACCAAGGTAAATTTTTGTATTATTTTTTAAATTATTTTAGACTTACATGTTGTTTTGTTGACACCTCTTGATGAAAATTTAGAGATTTTAAACACTTGGTATCAACAATATTGTTATTTATTAATTTATATATAAATTTTAGTTTTTTTGTTGATGCTCAATTTTCTGAATTGTGTAATAGTTTGAAAGATTCCCTTTTAAAAATGAAACAGATAACTGCCGTATACCAGCAGGAATGCCAATATAATTGTACTTTTTTTAATCTTTAATCATTTTAAACTTTTCAATTTAAAAGGTTTGCTTCAAGTGATGAAATTTATAGGAACAAAGCTACCTTTTATATCAAAATTTTTAGATTCAAATTTGAATATAATATCAGTTTATTAATTTTTTATATTATAAATTTATCTATATTTTAGAAAGTCTACAATGAGCCAGTTGACGATGAAAAATTATATCATGTATTTATTTCACTTTCATTTTTAATTTTTTAAAGCAAATTGTAAACCTCTCTCAATTGTTTTATTCTGAAAATTTTCAACTTTCTGTGGCATTAAAGCAATGTTTTTACATTTTCTCAATGATTGGTACTACCAAAAAAATATGTACCATTTTGGCTGATTGTGGAAATGAAGGATTTATTATGAAGGAATCTTGTTTATTTATGAAATATTCCGATACAAACTGTTTACGGCTAGTTTATAAAGTCTTTATGTTTATATGCACCGTAAAATTATATAAATTATGATACTGATCCTATTTAGGTCTATCTGGATTCAACTGGGTGGGAAAATCACCAATTTTTATGTCTATTGATCACAATGTCCCAATATAATTGGCCCCGTGAGTCTTCCATTTTTGGAAAATGTTTTGATCAATTACAAGAAGATAAGATTGAAGAAAATTTCATTTGTAGTCTTTGGGGTATTTTTTTAAAATATCTAGTGTATAATTTAAAATTTAAGAATCTGAAATTTTGGAGGCATTGACCAATATTGATTACGATACGTGTATTTCCAAAAAAACGTAAAAATCTCTTTTTTAAAATAATGTATTTTTAAGAGAGATTGATGGTTGGTTATCAACACATAAAAGAAAGATATCAAATGCAACAATTTACAAGAAATATAAAATGATTTTTACGTTTATTTTTTTGCAAAAAGCGTATGTATTGGAGACTTTGACTCAATATTATAAAATGAAAAATGAATCTTTAGCTAAATAAAAATTATATTAATTAATGTTATTATTTATTATTACCATCCTTTAAATTTTAAATTAAATTTTTATAAACAATTATATTATATTATTTACCGCTGCTATTTTCTTTACATCTATCTAAATATATTTTAATGTATTTATTTTTAAAATTATTAATACTAAGATCGCTCTCTGAAAGATTATCGATCCCTTCTAGATATTTGTTGTGCTGAGGAATATACGTGCTCACTTTTCCAGTGTCTGATTTATGAAAAATGCAAAAATTGTCTAAGATAATTTAAAAAATATAATATATTTTATATTTTACATTTTTCTACTTCTTCTCTGTTGGTAGAATCGACCATTACCAATCTTTTGAAAAATTCCAAATCCATTTGTTTGCCGTTCACTTTATTCTAAAATAAAATAAATATATTTATTTTTTTAAAATTACCAATGGAATGTATATATTGCTGTACAGAATACCAACATCACACACGTATGGAGTTTGAACCGACACAGGATTCAACAGATTGGATAATAGTTGACTCGAAAAAACCTGGTATTTTTCTTTTGCGTCAACTTTATATTGAGCAACAATAGATTTTACAACAAACTCTTTTTCGTGGTTAAGAAAGTTCATTGTCAACTTTAGTCCTACGGATTTATTTGTAGAATATACCAATTTATTGCACCTGGATTGTTCTTTATTAAAGTTTAGAGTTTGTGTCTAATAATATGAATAAAAAATAACATTTTTTTTAATTACCGAATCGACGCTTTTAAATAAACCAAAACCATAACTATTTGTAATCTTTGCTTGAATTTTTCCACAATATCTCACACAATCAGAGCTCTCTGTGGCCCTCGTGTAATCTATAATTTAAAAAAATTATACATTTTTCTAATATAAAAGTAACCTTTACAATCCTCCATTACATCTCTAGGAAAGTCTGTTTTTTCTAAATAAAAAAAAAGTAAAAATAAAAAGTCTTTAATTACTCAAATCGGCCCAACATGTAGCTATTAATGACACAATAGATAAAATGGAGAAAAAATTCATTTTATATTGAACCATCATTGACTATTTAAATATTTATTCAACAATATGAGTTATATTTTAGTAATATTTACAAAGCTTTGAAAAGCTACCAATCAATCTAAAATATACAATTTTTAAAATAAAATTATAAATAGAGTACATTTAGAAACTCTGACATGTATTGACAGGTGTGAGGGTTTATTTCATTTCCTATTGCACATTTATCGGTCATCTAAAATAACAATTATTAAAATTTTATTTTTATATACTTGGCACATTGTACATGGAATAGAAGTTGTATCAAAAGGAGACTGTTTTAAAGATTTTGCATTATGTCTGTACATGAATTTTTCATGTTGGGTTATATCGCAACTTCGAAGTATTCTAATAACTTTTTGGTCATAATACAATCGATTAAGAATAATAGCCGCTTCTTCTGCTACTACTAAACTCTAAAAACAAATTTTTGAGATTAAAACTTTTAAAAATTACTTTAATTAACCCTAGAGCATTTATATATTTCGTTATTTCTTCCACAGAGCAAATAGATATTTTTTCTCTTTCTGCAATATGAGTTGCTTTTTTTTCAAATACAAGATACTAAAATTGAAATAATTTTTATTAACAATTAATCATTTTAAGAACCTTTTTCCGAACAAAATTTTCAACGTGCATTGACACTGTATTGACTAAAGTCTCGTCTATAATTCCATTGTTGTACCACACATTCCCGCAGACTTTTTTACATGGAACTTGTGAAAATGCAAATAGTAGCTCCTGTTGTGTTTTGGCACAAACCACATTTTTTATAACATTTTTAGCCAACAAATCCTTTATAACGTTCTTGAATAAAGAGGACGCGATTCCACTGTCTTTTCTCACTGTATTATAAGCAATACCCTCATCAGTGGAATCTTTTATTATATTGACGACAATTTGTTGGTTATTATCAAAATTGCTCGATCTAAATTAAAAAAAATTTTTTTTATTTCGTTATTTATATTACTGTTCCTTCTTGAAACAATACAATAGACGCTTTCCTCTTTTTTTAAGCTCAATTTTTGACTAAATTAATTGAATTAAAAATTAGTTGTAAAAATTACATGTGATAGTAAATGATTTAGGCAGTTTAAACGCTCTTCTTTGCTGAAATTAAGCGTAACAGATAGTATCTTTTTTATATCTATTCCTATTTTTGACTTTTTGCATTCTGTCAAAATTCTAAATTTAAAAAATATGACAAAAAGTTTTTAATTTTAAAAAACATGTTTGAAATTTCCTCTTGAGAATTTAATTTTTTTCTTTTTATATCGGGTTTATTGTCACAGTCATCATCATCATCATCATTGAATAAATGTTTTTCAATTGTTGATCCCATCAATTGAATCGAGTTTGGATCCACTTTTACATCTTTATCAATTTCCATACTTTAAAATTCAAATAAAACTTTATTTATAAATACATGACTACACGAAAGTAACTGATGGAGACGTATAAATATACATTTAGAAAATTTCGAGATGGTTGACGATATACCGTATTTCCTTTTTTCGGTAAAATTTAATTTAATTGCTTTTTTAGGAACGGTAAAGAGATTATGGTTGAGATTCAACGTTCAAAATTACCTTCCAACACATTTGATGTAAAATGTATTTTAAAAATTGTTCCAAGTAGTAAAATTTAGATTATGATTTCTGAAAATACTACAGCTCAAGTGTTACTGCCAAATTCTGATGAATATAGTATCTATTTTTATCATTTTTTGTTAATTTTATTTAGGAGAAGCTGAAATCATTAGTAAAAGAGAAATGAACAACATTTTCCAATATTATGTTCATTTCGTTGATTGTAATAATGAAAAAATGTTATAAATGTTATAAATTTCTAGTCAATAAAAGACTCGATGAGTGGATTGACGCAATAAGAGTCGATCCTAATTCAATAAGAGTATTTTTAATTTTTTTGAAAATATTTTAAATATTTCAGATTAAATCCGTTATACCTGTTACTACTAATAACTCAAAAAAAAAAAAAATTGCCAAATGCGAACAAAAAATAAAAGAAACTGAAGCTTCCCAAGTCCCACAAGTTCGTCAGACAGGTAGTATGTGCCATCCAAATGACGAAACGATTGTGAGAATCAAAAATATCGACAAGATTGTAATGGGGCAGCATTTTATCACACCGTGGTACTTTTCACCATATCCAGAGGTAAAGTTTATGTCAAAAATGGAAAATTTATATTTTTCATTTAGTCTGTCGTTTCTGCACCAGCTATATACATTTGCGAATTTTGTCTCAAATATGTAAAGAGCGTCACATGTTTAAACAGACACATGGTAGAAGTTAAATTTACTTTTTTTAAATATTTGTTAGACAAAATGTCAATATCCACATCCACCCGGAAATGAAATTTACAGAAAAGATAACATGTCTTTTTTCGAAATTGACGGTCGAAAGAATAAAAAATATGCACAAAACCTCTGCCTTTTAGCTAAACTTTTCCTAGATCATAAAACGTTATATTATGATACGGAGCCTTTCCTTTTCTACGTCTTGTGTGAAATTAAAGAGACTGGTTTTCACATTGTTGGATATTTTTCAAAGGAAAAGGAATCTACAGAAGATAACAACCTCGCGTGCATTTTAACTTTACCCCAGCACCAACGAAAAGGATACGGAAATTTTTTGATTCAATTTAGTATTATTTAATAATTATATTTTACATAATACAACATTAGGTTATGAACTTACAAAAATTGATCATAAAACTGGATCTCCAGAAAAACCCTTGTCTGATTTGGGCCTACTTTCGTATAGAAGTTACTGGAAAAATACAATTGTTGGGTTATTGTTGACAATTTTACCCAACAGAAACGCTGCACAGGTTAAAGATCGCTCTTCTATATCAATCAAGTAATTGATAATTAAAAAATTTGAAATTTCATCAATTTTAGTGCAATCTCTGAACTCACTGGAATGAAAAAAGATGACGTTATTGCTACCATCCAACATTTGTGCATTTTAAATTATCATCATGGTCAATATGTAATTTCCATATCTGATGAACATTTGAAACACTATTCAGTTTATATGAAAAAGTATACCCAAATTGACCAAACAGTAATCAGATGGTCTTCTAAAGATTGGTCGAGAAGAAAATAAATTAGCCATGTAATAATGTACATAAAATTGTTATTTATTCCTAATTTATAAAACATGCATTGCAAGGTTAATTAGACTGGATTACACGTTTAATTTAAATTATAAAGGCACAGTTTATAATCATTTTTACAACAATAATTTGTGAATGCGTCAAAATGAGTGTTAAAAAATCATATACTATCGAGAATATTTTAGGGATTAAAAATGGTATATTTTAAAAAATTTTTAAAGTAAAACAAGTTTTTTTAGACGATATTAAATCTTATGTTAAAAGAAAACGAACAATATTTACATCCCAGCAATTGGCTGTTTTTGAAAGCGTTTTTCTCATTAATAAATACCCAAATTTTATTACAAGAAAGGTTTTGGGAGACATGCTGAAAATACCAGAAGAAAAAATAGAGGTAACTGACTTTTTAGTTTATGCATGATATCATTTGACATTAATTTCTTGATTAGATTTGGTTCAAAAACCGTAGAGCCAAGGAAAAAAGGATAAAGTTTAAATTATATAAATTTTAAATTTCCAATTTATTCCATTAATGATGTAATGTGTTCAATAGCCAATTCCATAATGTCATTCTTGCTTTTGAGAATCTAATATTTAAAATATTATATTTTGATTAAAATAATCTTTTTTTAAATTACGTTGGTTAAATATTCGTCTTGATGATTTGGGAAAATGGTTTTCAGTGATTTTACGAGATTAACTATTTATTTTTTATTAAAATTTTTAAATAAAAATTTACTTCTGTTTAAAGCAATCTTCTAAAAATTAAAGATTAAAATAATTTATTTTAAATTAAATTCAAACTTCTATAAATGTAATTCTTATTTTTGCCACAGAATTTTCATCTTGGTTGGATAGGTTGTAAATTGTATCTATTAATTGGCCGTCGAAATAATTATCTGGAATATCGAAAGAAGTGATTCCGATTAAATAATCGTTAAAAAATTGTTCGTCATAAATGGATATGCACATTTTTTTCGGACGATCAATAAATGGACTGTTTGGATAAATAAATAAAACTTTTTAAAAAAAAATAAAAAATTTAAAATTACCATTCAATACTAAGATTCCATGCTGGCTTTAGATTACCGTTTGGACATGGCCTGGTGGAAAATTTTGTATTGTCAATCTCAACGACGCAGAATGGCGTCCGTTTGAATAATTTCCGGGTTTTGAAAATTTCAGCCTATATATAAATTTATAATGGTCATATTTCGGATAAATAATTACTTCTACAATATTTATATGTATCACACAGCTATATCTATCAAGTATAGGTTCAGTTAATACTGGTTGAGTTATAGAAAGTCGGTTTATTTGAAGTGGGTTATTTAGATCGTTTTGTAGCTTTAGAAAATTATTGGGGATGATACCAACGTATATCTAATATTTTTATTTAATTTAATTTAAATTTCAATAATTAATTTGTACGGTTCTTCCACCCCAGGATTTTTTTGAAAATTTTTCCATTTATCAATAATTTTATTTTTTGTCGTCTTGGTGATTACAAGTAATTTAAATTTAAATTTAAAAATTATTTATTAAAAATTTTAAATGTATAATTTTGTTAACAAAATTATGATAATTTATCAAAAGTTATTCAAGATTCAATATCTCCCAAAGGTAACTACAATATCTGAACATTTAATTTCCAAGCAGTTACAAATAAATAAAAATAATATTTAAAATGGATAGCGTTATAGTTGAAAGTGAGACAAATTCTGAATTTGATAATCCAATAGCAAATCCCAATATTGAAAATGAGCATGAAAATAATGAAATTATTGTGCTGGATCCCGAACATGTAAAAAAAATTAAAAATTAAAAATTATCATTTTTAAAAATTAAATTAGCCTTTGCTTGTCAGATTCCAAGATGCATTGAATAATCACTTAAAACTACAGATTGAAAATGTAAACCTCGACTTGCGTGATAACGTAATAATATCATTTATTTATTTTTAAAAATTATTTAGGAAGAGGAAATAAAAAGGACACACAACAAAAGAGAAGATGTTGGTTTAGATTTATATCGTCTTCAACAAGAATTGGCCATGAAGCAAATTGAAATAGAAAAGCTTCATTATGACATTAGTAAAAACCAAATAAAGGAGCAAGAAAAGACGGAAATGTTGACAAATTTGAAGGGACAATTTAGAAATTATCTCGACACTGAAAAGGGAGAAATTTTAAACAGTAAATTTAGAAATAAAATTTTGTAAATTGTCAATCTTTTAGTGAATGAATTGCAGTCAAAAGTGGAAAACAACGATTTGAAAATCTTTTACTTGGATCTGGCAGAAAGTGACTTGAGATCAGATATAAAAATAATGCATCGAGCTACGAAAAAATGCATGATTGATGGAAACAACTCGGAAACGAATAAAAAAAGACAAGATATTTATATCAATAGACTTGTCAAACAGGTGGATCATTTAAAAGAAAGAAAGTCTGTTTTGTTAGTACAAATTAAAGCACAGGATGATTTAATCACAGAAACGGCAAAATCACTCAGCGAAGCTAGGATGGAAACTGAGGTAAAAATTTTTTAAAAAAAAATTAATACGTGATTTTTTTTTACTTATAAAATAGACTCTGGAAATTGACAAGAAACAAGTTTTCATGGAATGGAATACTAGTATTTTAGGTATGCGTAGAAGAGATGAAGCACTCGCAATTATGGTGGATGCTCTAAAGTATTTTAATTTTTTTAGTATCATTTTAATTTTTAATGTTAGAGAAAGTAAAAAAACTGAAAAATCTCTGAAAAACGAAATTTTGGGATTCAAAGCTTCTATAAAAGACGTACAAAATAAAAATGAAAATCTGACATCAATACTTCGAAAAAATGAAGCAACTGAAATAAAAACGAAAAAATGCATTCAAACCTGTCAAGAAAAGTACGAATCTATAAAGGCTGACTATGTAGTGTATCAAAATTTGTTGGATCAAACTGAAAAAGAATTAGACGATGTTAACCATGAAATAAAAATTAAAGAAAAGTCAATTGACGAAATTCGAAAAAAGATTGAAAATGTATGTAGAGGAAAGGTGAAAAAGGAAGAAGAAACTAACGAAACTCTCCAACAAAAACTCACTAGGAGTAAATCTGCTCAATATACTCTTGTAAAAATTTCAAAAAATGATAAACTTCGACACGACATTGAAAAGAAGATTGCGGAAGTTGAAAATGATATTGCAAAAATTGAAGTGAGTATAAATGAATTTGAATCCAATGATAAACAAAAAAGAGAAAAATTGTCACAATTGGAGTGTGAATTGAAAGAAAAGTCGAAAATAATGGAAAAGAGCCAACAGAAAATACACCAAAATAATAGTTTGATAGAGAGGAAACAATCCAATGTAGATTTATGTAACAAAAAATTGGAACTTTTGATATCTAAATCGGATGGTTTCGAAACGGGTCCGCTGGAAATTGAAATTCATTCTCTTCAAAAGAGTATAGAAAACGAAAGCGAAAAGATTGAAATACTAGAACAGAGTTGGCTGAGAAGTCAAGTAGAGTTGGTAAAATTATATGAAAGCAAGAGCCAAGTTATGCAAAATAATAATGTTCTTCGAAAAAGACTAATTGTATTGGAAAAGCATAAACACAAAATTGAAAAAAACATCCAGGACGAAATATCTGCAAAGACAAAACACGAAAGAAGTACACGCGAAACGAGACATAAAGTAAAATGTCTCAATGTACAATTAAACAACAATCTAGAAACTTGTAATAATTTAGAAAAGGGTAACGTGCTCATTGAAACCAGCTTTATTTCAGAACTTCGCGAAGAGGAGAAGGAGTCTGTTGAAATGCAAGGTCGTCTTAATCAATTGCAACAAGATAAAGAAACTATAGTAGAGTCTCTTGTGGAGGCCGAGAGACAGATTATGTTGTGGGAGAAAAAAACAAGACTCATGAAAGAAACAAAGGAAGCCATCGATACAGACGTTGGACAAGGAGAATTGCACGATATGAAAGCAGACGTTCATCGAATGAAAGTAACGTTGACAGGGCTCGTGAGACAGCAAGAAGAATTGATTAAACAGATGGAAAAATCTGTAGCAAGAAGAGACACGATTGCAACACGTGGGGCCATCAGAATGACTAAAATTGATACAAACAATACGTTGCATGAGAGAGAGGTAACATTGGGACATCAGAGAAGAAAAATTACATTGACAAAACGCAACATTAAAGAAATTTTGAAAAACCTGTTGGATATAGAAAATAGTATTTCCGAAAAACAACAACAAGAGAACTCAGTTATTGAAGCTTTACAAAGTGTAGAAGTAAATCTAAACCAATTCAACCTCGAGAAAAGATCACTTCATGTAGAATGTGAAAACATGGAAAATAAAAAAAAGTACATGTTTTGCATACTACTCATCAAACAACAAATTATTAAATGGCATCAACAGCTCAAGAATAAAAAGTACAAGTGTATAACTGCTTCAGAGCAAGAATGCATGGAAAAAAACGACAAAATAAAAAAAATTGTAGAAAATATCAAAAATGTCGTAGTCTCTTCAACGGAAATTTTCCCCGTTCACAAGGTAGAGCTGGATCTCGTTTTACAAGTCATAAAATGGTCTTATTTGTGAATTAATAAATGACATTATATAATGTATTAGAATTATAGTTTTTTTAAGTTAAGTTATACTATAACGTTACTCGGTTGAACCATTTCGAAACTGGAACTGCTAGATTCAACCATGACGTAATCGTTACAAGGCTCATTTTCCAAACGTCTTGCCGTCTTTAAGGCACGCTCCTGGATGATTTGTAGAGAAGTTTTGTTTTTGATGAAAACTGGCTTGTTCATGCTATCTTCTACTATAGGCTTTACAAGATTTGCTTTTCGAGGAATTTTTATTTTAGGCTTTGCATTTTTAACCTTTCCTTGTGTTTCCTTTTTCTCAACCTTTAAGGTTTTAGATTCTGCAACTTCATCTTGTGGGACAACAATGGGATCAAAAACGGGTGCTGGAGCCAAAATTTTCTTGGTCGATACTTTTTGCGTCTTTTTCTTTTTACTCTTGTCTTTTTTAACAAGAGAACTCATATCATCGTCCAATTTAAGATTTTTGAATTTATTGTTGTATACTGCAGACCTTTTTTTCTTTTCCACGAGCTTTTCAACCTTACTAATAGGTTCTTCTTTTGCTTTAGACGAAGAAACGACATTCCAGTCTAAATTGTAAATATAAAAATTGTATTAAATGATTTAATTTTAAACCTTGAGTACTACTTTCTCCTTCAGTCAAAGTATACTCATTCAACCTTGTATCGATAATGATTGGAGGAGTCCTTTTAAATTCTTCCACTTTTGGCATTGGTCCCGGAATTTCCTCTTCCAGATAGACCATCTTCTTTTTTGTTTTTTGTTTCTTTTTTTTCTGGGTAGTTCTCACAACTTGATATTTATCAACACAACGAGTAGAATAAAAAGAGTAGACGATTTTTGTTAAGATGACAAGTATTGCGATTGAAATCCCGTAAATTGGAGTGGTTTTCCACGAAAAAGAAATAAAATCCATAATGATATATTTTCAATAAGGTAGAATAAATAAATTTATTTATAGTTTACAACGTATTTTATAAACTTTATAGTGCACTGTAAACAAAGAGTTAGAGACGCAAATATCCAAGGTTTCTATTGCAACCAATTACGTTTCAACATTTGGATCATTGAAATTTACCATAATGTTGGAAGCTCCATTCATTAACTCACTAAGATTAAAATGTAAATTAATCTTTAAATAAATTATAAATTACTCGTATTCTATTGAATGGCTGTTGTCTTCATCCAAGAGTTCCAAAAGACTGTCCATCTGCTTCTAAATTAAAATAAAAAATGTATAAATGTATAAATGTATAAATTTAGAAATTAACATTTGTTAATCGGAGACCAAAATCCTTCAATCCAAATTTTAGTTCCTCTAATGTAATTTGGCCAATATTATTCGTGTCCAACTGGTTAAATAAATCTTCTATTCTGTCGTAATTTTTCTTTATAAACTTGTCAAACATTACGATGACTGCCTGATTAACTTTAGAATAAGTCGAGCTCTTGTTTAACGTGTATATTATCGTCTTTTCGTTCATTTCTTGATTAATTTTTTCGATATTTGCTATACACGATGCGTCAAGAACCATATCCTAAAATTAAAATTATATAATTTAAATTAAAATTAAGAAAATTAAATAATACTTCTACTCCCAGTAATTTTAACGTGGGATGAGATTGGAAAGACTTGATAATTTGATTCACACCTTGAGAACTGAAATTATTCATGCCAATCTGTTAAAATTTTATTAAAAACATTTTTAAAAACATTTTTTTACAATTAATGTTTCTAAAGCTATATTTCGTGAGATACCCTGAGCTAGATGTTTAGCACAATCATCGCATAGCCGATTATTTCTACATTTTCATAAAACGTTTTTTAAATAAATATTACGTCAAGTTCAAAACTCGTAAAGTCTTGTTGGTTTTTAAAGATTGACTCACTAATTTAAACAATTAGAAAACTTTTATTTCAAAACTACTTTCAATAGAACCCTCCAACCCCAGGCCATTCCAGGAAACGTCTAAAATCTCCAGACTAGAATTTTTCTAAATAGAATTATAAATGTATCTTTAAGTTATATAATTACTTGCAAAATTTTGCATATAGCTGCAGCTCCTTTGCCTCTTATACAGTTCCAGCTTAGATCTAAATCCGAAACAGAAAAGTTGTTTATCTAAAAAAATTTTAAACAATTTAAATAATCTAAATACCAGTCCCGCTGCTAAAAGAACTCCTCCAACGCTTCCGAAATAATTGTAACTTAAATCCAATGATATCAACGATAGATTAAGACTAAGTGATTCTGCTAATTTAAAAGCATCTCTGTCACTGAGGCTGTTTCCTATATATAATTCTTAATTAATTTAACATATAACATCAATACCGCTTAAATACAACGTCTTTAGAGTAATATTACTCTCCAACATTCTAATAATAAGATTATTTTAATTTTTTATAATTACTCTGAAAAAGATATCGCTCCCTCTGATCGTATAAAATTATTTGAAACATTCATATTCACTATAAACATATTTTCTTGTAACATGTTCGCAATGTATCCTGACGCTTCTTCTCCCAAATGGTTGTCGCTTATGTCCAGTTCTTCACATATTGTATTTATCTTTTAATAAAAATATTAATAAAATTTTAATTTATATTTACGGCCATTGCTTCTGAAAAGGCCTTAGATTCCTTGGCATTTAGATAATGATGTCTCATTCGAATAGAGTCGTGATCTATAACATCCGATATAAATGTCACAGGTTCAACGTCTAAAAACGTTTTTTTTAAAAAAGACTTGTTAAATAAATTGTACTATTTAGTTTGCATTTTTGTTTATAAATCCCCGACGGATGAGGAGCCCGTTCTGATGCTAATTAATAATATTTTTAAAATAAAAATTATAAAAACTTTTCAAGTCATTCTCTAAATCAGTTTCAAAATGCTCATCAGGAAAAGTCTCTTCATAACATTTAAACTCTTCATCAGATTCACTGTCAGAAGATTCTTCTACAATATTTACAATTGGATTTTCATCGTCTTTTTTATCTAAATTATTTGAAAATACGGAAAGGAAAAATGTAGCGTCAGAAAGGTTATAATTATTCATTTTGAATAAATTTAAAAAACTCAATTAAGGTCACAATATTAATTGTGGCAATTAATCTCAATCATTATTCATTATTAGGCGTTCGTTCAAAGTTTGTACAACTAATGTATTATACCGTTGTCATATTTGTATATCACAGATAGGTCATCCTTTGATATTTGTGGATAAGAATTTTTTATTTCTAAAGCTGCAGCCGCAGAATTTGACACAAATGACGCATTAGAAGTGGTCCAAGGTCTAATCAATCACATTTTAATATATATTATTTTTTACCTTATTTGATCCATGCCAATTTAATAAAAATAAATAGAAATATAAAAATAAAAATAAAAATAATTATAAAAGTTGACTCACAATGATATGTAACAAATTGAACCACTTTAAAATGAATATGATCATTGATCAATTAGTACAATCAATTGTTATTAATATTAAATACGTTTTGAACAATAAACTAGATTTAAATAATACGATTTATTATAATCTGCCAATTCTGTCCAATTTACTCTCGTGGTTAATACGATTCGCATGGAGTTGGTTTTTATTCACTGGGGGAAATACATTCCAAAATCTTATTGTCTCATCACTTCCAATTGAAGATAGGGTCGTTTTGTCACTTGACAGAGACATGTGGAGTACTCTTCCAGTGTGCCCCTGTAAATCTGTAACTTTGGTCATTTGAGGATACTTCCACAGGGATATGTGATTTTGATTGTATCCGTGACTGGAAGCAATTTCTTTATATTGCTCGGACCAAACAATGTCACATACTTGAGATCCCGAATCTATGCTTTTCATACATTCGCCGGTTGCACCATTCCAAATCTGAATTCTTTTGTCAGCTGTACCGGCACCGGATGCCAGAGTACTCAATTTCCACGGACACCATGAAATGGCTCTAACAGCAGCCTTGTGATCAGAGATGTTATGTAGGAGAGCTCGATCTTCTAGGTTGGAAGACATGAATTGCTTGGACCAGATTTTCAAAGTGTTGTCGTTTGAACCTGAAGCTAGGTATTTACCTTCAAATGGAGACCACGCTAGCCCACAAACTTCTTGTGAGTGGGCAGCCCACTTTCCAATGCAGTGTTGGGCTATTCTAACATCATGATGATGAATGTAGCCGGCTCTCGAAGCACTAAACGCGTATTTTAAAATGTAAAGCAAATTTACATACCTGCTGAGTATATGCTCATTCCAACTTAGACTGCCTACTCTGGCACTGTGCCCTTTCATCGTTCTTAGTTTTTTCGACTGTTCAACGTTCCACAACTAAACAATTAGTATAATAATGTTAAAAATAAAAATACAATACCTGAACTTGATGAGAAAACGTGCCTATTGCGAGAGTCTTGCCGTCGTCTGTCCATCTAACAGATGCAGGATAATCCGTTTCGCTCTGTTTCAAATCAGTTAGAATTGTGCTTTTTTGTGTCGCCACGTCCCATAAATAAACAGTATTTCCTAGAGCCACAGCCAGTGTATTTTTTGAAGACCAGTCCATCAAATGTACATCTAAATGTTACTCTTTATTTATAAATATTTATTATAAAATTATACAATAATCTGTAATCAATTCTGGCGCATCCAAAACCTTTTCTGCGCAATTGACAACTCTACGATATGCAATATCCTTCTTAAATTTACTCGCCACAAAAACAACGTCATTTTTTGCATTCAAGGCTTGGATAGATGGAGGCATTTTTTTGCTATATGTAAGTATTTTCGTATCGTTGCTTTCTTCTCCCATAATATTCGCGGTGACATTTCTGTGATATTCATATCTATCAATATCTTGGATAGTTGTCGGGTGTTTATCTACCTGGCTTCCTATCGAATTTGTCAAAAGAAAATTGGATTTTGAAAAGTTCATTGCAGATCTATCTGGTATAAACCTATCAGACGAGTGTGTTTTTAGAGATGATGAATTATGAGCTCGTTTGCTAGAATTTCCTATAATGAAAAAGATTTTTATACAATTTTTATAATATTACCATAATTTGAATTCTTAGAGTCACTTTTTGAAGCATTAAGATTTAATCTCCCTTTTTCATCTGGCAACCTTACCTTTTTCTCTGATAAAACACTATAAGGTTCAAATTTGTTAAACATTTAGGACAAGAGTAAAAAATACTATATTAAAATTTAAAATTGGCGCCAAGTGAATAACAATAACATGTTGAATTGTTGTCATGTTATTAATATTTAAATTTAATGTATTAGTTTATTGATTTTAAGAGGCAGAGCTCTAGAGATAATCTCTACATTTTTAAGAGCCAAAATGGGTAACTATTTTGATAGTTTCTCTGTTTACATATAAATTCGTGAAAGCTTTTAAATTAAAAATATTCATGTCTACATTATCTAGCAAGAAGCTGTTTTTATTCGATATTGATGGCACGTTGACAAAATCTCGTCAAGTTAATAAATGATGTGATAAAGTTAATTTTTACATTTTTAGATGATAGAGCCTAAAATGTTCAATTTGCTGCAAAAATTGTCCGAGGTTCATCATGTAGGATTGATTGGTGGTTCAGACTGGGGTAAAATTGATCAGCAAATGAATAACAGTAAAATTTTGTGAGTATTAAATATTTTTAAAATGCAACTAGAGTCTTGCATTTTTGAGTTTGTTTTCAGTGAAGGTGGACTCGTGTGCCATTCATACGAGCAGCAAATATATCGTGTTTTAATATCAGATATTTTGGGCGAAAAGTTGATTCAAGAAATAATAAACTTTTCTCTCATGAAATTATCACAGATTGTACTACCCATAAAAAGGTAAATTTATATAATTTGACAAAGTATTTTTAAAAAAATGTAGGGGAAACTTTGTCGAATACCGATGTGGCTTAATAAACATTTCACCAATAGGTAGAAGCTGTTCTCAAACTGAAAGAGAAGAATTTGTTGAATATGACAAAGTAGACATTCTAAAATAGTATAAAATATTTTTTAGATACATAAAATCAGGGACAATATGGTCAATGCTTTGAGAGAAAGATTTTCAAGGGATAAAGTGTCGTTTTCAATAGGTGGACAAATTAGCATTGATGTTTTTGCCACAGGTTGTGATAAGAGTTATTCATTGAAAGAATTGTCTAAATATGATTTTGATCAAATTTTCTTTTTCGGTGATAGAGTAGAAAAGGGAGGGAATGACCACGAATTGTTTATCCACGAGAAGATAACCGGGATAGCTGTTACTTCACCACAAGATACATTTGAAAAGGTATCTGGATTGATCATTTAAATTGGATTTTAATTTTATTGTTTGTACATTAAATGTCATCTTTTACAATGTGTTTTTTCCAAAATTTCAACAAAAGTTTCCATTATTCCTTGTCCAGTTTTGCAGTTTGTTTTATACATCCTTTTTAAAAAATTCAAATTTATTTTTAAAACATAATTTTACGTTAATTTATGTTCTTTGCACCAATCGACTGCTTCATTCAAAATCGTGTCATCGACTTTATCAACCTTTAAAAATAATTTTAAATTTTTTATTAAATATAAATAGTACCTTATTTGCGATAATAGCAACGTGTGTTTTCAGATTAGAGTATTTTCGAACTTCTTTTAACCATACAGGCAATCCAAGAAACGACTCGTAACAAGATGAATCGAAAACTATTACACTAACGTCCGTGTTTTCGTACAATTCATTTCTTACGTCGAAAAACTCTGTAGCTCCCGAAAAATCCCAAATGGTGGAATGAACTATATTAAAATAATTTTAAAAATGGCAATTTTACACAACTTTTTTTATCGCCAGTGTCTAATATTTTAAAACCATAATCAACTCCTACAGTAGGGGTTGAATCGTCAACGAGTATTCTTTCGCAAAAGTACTTGACTAGACACGTTTTTCCAGATAGAGAAGACCCTACGACAGCCACCTATTATAATATTCTGAATATAAAAAAAATTTTATAAAATTTATACTCACCTTTATCCAGTTAATTCTTTCCCTTTTCTCAATGTCGTATTTGTCCAAACAAACTGTTTTTTCCATTTATGTTTTATATATCCAAGTAAACTACATTTACAGTTTAACAAACTTAATTAATATTATTATAAATTGGCATTTATTATGTTTTTCTCATATTACAAATTAATGATTTGCAATCATTTCAAACAAGACAGTTATAAATTACTAAATATCCATAATTGATTTGTCTATAAACTATAGATGAAATGTTAATCTGACACAAGTTTTTATAAATTGCTAGTGTATAAAATAAATCAAAGTCTTATTTTTCTGCATTCTGGGTGCATCTAATCGACGTTGTCTATATTTATAATGTTCAAATCTCATTAATACGTTATTTATTATCCCGTGAGAGCGCCTCGTTTCAGTAGAAATCAGTGGAATTTGGCAAATTTACATTCAACATATTGGACAGTGAAATTAATTGTTGAAAAATGCATCATTTGTGAGTCTTTATTATTTCAATATAAACCCAACTATGTAAAATTACGTTAATGTACAACACGTTTTATTAACTAGCCGAATGAAATTATCCTACGTTTTTTCATTTTTTAATCTTTTAATACTTTGTCGTCCATCCATAATAAGTTGGATACGAAATGAGGTGCCTTCTTATACCCGCCAGTCAATGAATGTTATGGGTATTTATCCTCAAGGTTTAATTGGTCTTTACATATTTTAGTAACAATTTAGATACTTTTAAATTCAAGTGGAAAAATCTATTTTATAAGGTCGTATTTGAACAAAAAAAGCTACCGAAACTGAAAAATATGAAACATGGTCAATATCAAATGTTGATAGCCAACGATGTATACTATACTTTGGGATTAGAGAACCCTGAAAAATATACTATATCTTTTTACCACCAGTTGAATCATAATCTCACTTCTTTAGAATACATACATCGGTTATATAGAAGGATACCAACAATATCTACAACATATTTTTCTACGGATGTGACATTGTATCAATTTGGAGAGAATAATTTTAAAGTTTTACACAAATACAAAAAAAGGGATAAAATTAACATATTTTTACATGTTCATTCAAAAAATTCCGATTTCAAAGTACTGTATACTAGCACACCTACAGGTTTTAGAAAATATAACAAAATGCAAAATGAATTATCGAAAAAAATGTTGCTTTTAACATTTTCCGAAAAATCTGGGAAAATTGATCAAGAAAATATAATCAAGTCGGCCATTTTCAATTATACGACTGAACCTCGGCATTCTAGAAACAGGAGATATATGGACGAATCTTTTGATAGGGGGAAAAAGACATTTTCAGGAACGAATAAACGAGAATGCTCTTTGAAACATGTTAATGTCGATTTCTATCAACTTGGTTGGAACTGGATTCTGGATCCCAGATACTATCAGTCCAACTATTGTCAAGGTGAGTGTAGCTATCCTCTGCCCCAAAACAAAAATAACAGTAATCATGCCATGGTTCAGGTGCTACAGGTATGTAAACTTGATGATTGTATTAGTTTTATTTATTAGCATGCAATACAACCAAATTCGATACCATCTCCATGTTGCGTACCCATTAAGTTACTGCCAATCGACATATTGTACTATGACCCTTATTCAAGAGTCGTTTTGAAAAGATTTGATGATATGGTTGTAACCGAATGTGGATGTTTATAACATTCGTTAAAACTTAAATTGTTAGGGTTCAATAAAATTTAAAAAATTAAAACGTTTCTAAAATTAATTTACTATCATCTTCATAGTAACATAATAAATAAAGTTAGATTACATAATTTACATTTTACAAGATGAGAAACATGTCAAAAGTTGTACCTGTAATATTTGCTCTAGATCCAAATGTATTGGAGGATGAAAAGGTTACAAATGGCACAGAAGACAGTAAATTGAAACTAATAAACATTCCCCTCATTGCATTCCCTATAATTTCTCTTTTTACTGCTGGATTTAATGGTTTTATTAATTTTTTAATTATTAATTTTGCTTTAGATGTATACGTCTTCATAAACCAAATTGATGAATTGAATATTGAATCCTACGAAAAACACATATTTCCGGATAATTGTATAAAAACGGGCTCTGAGAGAATCCATTGGATCGTGCTCTCTCAATATTCCGACATGGAATCGACTATAGTTCACAATTTGAGAGAACTGAGACACATTCAATGCGAAGCCTATCTTGTAGTCCCCAGTAATTTGTACATTACCGGTAATTTTAAAGGGTTTGTGGAAGAATATCATACCTTTTCCCCCGATTTTCTGCTCTTTACTTGTTGTAATCCAGGTATTAAAAACTTGTACAAAAAGGTAGACCCTAAGGATTACATTTCCTTTTTTATATCCGATGATGACTCTACTATAGTTTCATTGTATAATGGTTCAAGTGTAAAGAAGGATTGTGGTAGGTTGTGTTGTGTTTTCAACATTTATAATACTGGAGTCTTTATAATAAAAAGAAACACATTAATGGATCATGTTTTGGATACGACTGTTCGTATTCATAAAAATAACATACTCAGGATGCTACTTTCACTCAACCGAAAATTTAAAAGCGAGTCGATTGATCAACCTAAAAAAATTACTTGTCGGTATTATAATACAATGGATTTTAATCTAAAATGTAACAATATCGTAAATCTCTTGGAATGCAACAAAAAGGCTCTGGCTGCTTTGTTAACCAATATACCTGACGAGATATCAAAAATAAAAGGCTATAAAAAGTCAATGGTTCCAACATCATCAAAATGTGACCCTGATCCCAAAAATAAAACCATTATAATTGACAGTTGTCTAGGTTCAAATTGCTTGTTGAGTGGAAAAAACAAAATTGTAAATTCAATCATTGGCGATAATGTCATCATAAAGGAGTAATTTAATTTTAATATTAGTATAATACAATTTTAGCTGTAAAATAACAAATTGCTATATTCACTCCGACTCGGAAATATTGAACCAACAAGAGTTAAACAATCAAGTAATCAGAATGACAACAAAAAGTTGATTACAATTTTCTTGTACATAGTAAAAATTAATCCGAATCGTAGAGGTTGGTTTTTCTTTTTCTGACAATTTCTTGTTCGCTCTAGAAATAAAATTACATTTTGTAGTAAAGTGTATAATATATTATACGTCATCTTCATTGACACTTGGATCCGAAATTTCAGATTCAAGTTCTACTGATTTTTCCTTTGGTTTTTTTTCTTGTTCACTTATGTCAGATTCTTCCATATCACTTCCGCTGAAATCAGACTCTAAAAAGGAATCATCCATTTTGGAAGAATCTCCAGTATAATCACAAGTATAAAGGTTTCTAGATTTGGATGTTTTGTTGGCATTTCTCAAAGAAATTTCTTCATTCTAAAATATAGTTTTAAAATTTCTTTACAAAATGAAAATACTTTAATCTTTTCTCTTATCGATGTTTCTGGGTTTTTACCAACAATATTCAATACTTTTACTTTTTGAGAATTATTAAATCGAGAAGAAATTCCAGATATCCTTCTATTTAATGAGGAATTTATAGGAGCTCTAAGAAAAGAAATTAATTAATAATTATAATTTTTAGAGTACCTAAAAGTCAATTTATGTCTCAGAGCCTTTTGTGCCGTCAATCCGTCTCCAGTCTTAACATACATGTAGCAATGATTTACCTGAATTGGCATTTCATGGACTTGTATCAGATCTTTTCCAATATGTAATGTGGTAGATCCGTCTGTCCATTTGATCATTTTTGCATTACTCTCCATCCTATCTTTATATTTATCGTTAATTCTCCATCTAATGGTGTTTTCAACGCGAGTTTTTAGTTTCACACAATCTTCATCATTGTTTAAATCGATATCTTTGCATTCGCTTTGAAAGTTTGTTTCGTCAAAAGGTCTAAGAAATTTTATCTGCATTAAAAAAATTAATTACGTGGTTTCAATGTTTAGAAAAGGCGGCAATTTGGACATGTAAATATCATTTCCGAAATCGGGCTTGTTTCTTTCTAGATCGGCATCTATATCTAGATTTATCAACGTATCTTCTTCTTCTTTTGGTACAGTAAATTTAAACTCATCTTCTGAAGAAGTCATTTGTAACTGTTGGTCCAAAGTCATATCTTCTCCCATATCACTTAAATCACTGGATGAGTCTGAGTCTAAAAATTTTTTAATTTTAAATAATTATATATTTTTTACTCAATCCTTCAATTTTGTTCATTTTCTAGTAAATGTAATTAAATATGTAATTAAATTTTAATAAATTTTTTAAAATTTTGTCGTTGATGAATAAATAAACAACAATTCATATCAACTCCTCGGTAACTACATTTTATAATTTAAAATGGAAACAAAAGTGGAAATATATAGAAAAATTCCCCTTTACTTTTCAATTTCATGGATTATTATAAATTTGACCTGTTCATATTGGCTTCTTTTCGAAAATGAAAAGTATCAGATATTGCAAATAATATTCATCTCCATTTTACATTTATTAATAAATGCAATTCTCCATCTGTGGATAAACTTTGGGTTTTTAACTTTCAATTAAAATTAAAACAAATTTTCAATTAGACGACCAAGAGGAGTCAAAATATCGTCCTTTATATTTATACCCGTTTGGCACATTATGTTGATTTTATTTGGGGCTCAATGTTTCGGGTTTTTAAAAAAATATTTTTTACAATTTTTAAAATAGAAATATACTTTATACTCTTGTCTACTCGATATTACTAAACACAATGACCCTTCATTTTGCTCAGTGTCTCGGCGTTACACGTGACTCTTTTTTCAAAATTCTCAAGATCCCATTGTAAACTTTTAACAATACCAATTGTACATTTTAACATTAAAATTGTAGATTTTCTATAAATCAAGCTTCTTATTCCATCAAGTTATTCTTGCTAGTGACATATTGTACAATAATTGGCACATTATTCGGACCTATAACGCTGCTACTCGATAGTGATCAAGATTGGAATGTGAGTAAATTTTATAACATTTATAAATATTTACAGATCTACCCAAAAACTGGCGTCGTTGGAACATTAATTGGACAATCAGTGGGTCTTTTTTTATTCCTTATTCTAGATGCGTTCAAGTCATTACGTTGTTGATTCGACTTTAGAAATTAATTTAAAGTCTCTAGCTACTGTCTGAGGCATATTTTTCATGTAATCAACCTGTAAATTAAAAAATTATTTAAATATACTCTCTTTTTATAACATTAGTTTTTTTCGAGAGGTTCATCAAGTTGCATTCAAGAATTTCAATCGAGTGAACAAGATTAGAAGCCACGTTGGGTTTTATTTTTATAACTTTTTTCTTAATAAATTATTTGTAAAATATTTATAAATATTTTTATATAAAACCTGGATATTAATCAACAATTCATAAATTAACGGAGTCAGCCTAATTCCTGTCAATTTAATACATTTATCAAATCTCTCTGTATGCAATTGTAAAGATGACACAATCTATAAATATTTGTACGTTTTAAAAAAATTAAAAATTATACCTTTCGCACAATTTGCGACAATAGCTTGTAAAATCTTTCCAAAGATTCCAACATTAAAGAATTGTTTGATTTTAAATCATCCATCATGACATTTGTGTAAGCAAAAGTCAACATACAAGCCCTCTTGTAAATTTGATCATATTCATCAGTGACGTCTAAAATTTGTTTTAAAAAAATACTTGATAAAAATTACATTCAATAGTATTGATGAAAAATTCAACACACTCAATTTCCTCATTAACACGATGAATCCAAACGTTTGTTAAAGGATTTAACGTGCTAAAAACCAATTTTCCAAATTTAACACTTTTATAATTCATTTTATCATTCTCCTATTCAAATAATTTTAACATATTTTAAAAAAATGTTTACATTCTGACTGATGATAACATAAATAGAGTCTGCCATATCACACAACATTTTTATTCTCATGTCACAATACTGAGACAAAGCCAAAAGAGTTTCGAAAATACCAATAACCATTTCTTTTGTATTCAAAACTGAAAAAGCCGCTATTCTGTAAATACTCTTGTGTGTATTCAACACAACATCATTGTCCGAAGGTAAAAATGATACATTTTTTATCAAACTCATCAATAGTACCATTTCTGCGCCAAAATTCTTGCACGGCTTATTTTCAGTTTTAAATATACTGTAAATCACGTTAGTGGTGTAAACAAGCAACATTTCGTGACATGTAATTTTTGATAATAATGAATTTAAACTAAATAACTTTTCAAAAAATTCAGTCGTATACTCTAAACCATGAGACAGTGAAATTGTACACGCTTTACAAAAAATGTGTAAAAATATTTTTCTAATTTTGGCGGTAAACAGAGGCGAATCATTAGGTTCCGGAATAGTTGTACAATTTTCTGTATAATCGAGTAAAGTTTCAGTTCCCAAAGAGTAAAATTGAGAAAATTGCTTCATCAAAACAGAGAGATATTTAGCCAAAGAAAGAAAATAACACTTTTTCGTATACTTGTTGAGTAAATACTGTTTCAGTTTACTTGTAGTGGAAATTGTTTCTTTAGCATAAAGGAGCATGAAATAAAGACATTTTATTGACGTTTTCTGAGCTGTTTGATCTAATGAATCAAAAATAGTTTTATCATAACAAGATTCAATAAAGTGAGTGGAAACGTCAAAAATTGTCGACAACGGTAAATGATAGAAATTTGAAAATTGAGAATCTGAAATTTCGCAAGTATTGTACAAATTTCCATCAGATAAACTTTTGTGGTACTTTTCAAACAACAAGAGTCCTTCATTGAAGCAATCTCTCGAATAATTTGAGGTTTTACGAAATTTGTACAGCAAGCATGCAAAAATGACTTTATATTTCATGACACATTGTCTTTTTTTAGATTTTTTTGCAACGGTCGGTGAAATAATTTGCGTATCTTCAATAACTGAACTCGTTTCTGACACATCAGAAGATTGACCGGTAGAAGATGTCATAAAATATCCAATCAAATCAGTCACAAATCTTGTAACCATTTCTGTATTAGTATCCACACTTTTCTCATCCACAGAGGAAAGGCATGAAATTAAGGCAAATATCAAAATGTCTAAATGTTGATCAGATTTACTATCAATCAACACATTTTCAATAACATCAACATTCAAAAAACTAACAAACGTCCCTTCAATAGTGTCCCCTTCGTTGGAATTTAGATACTTGTTTATTTGATTCTGTAGAATTATTAAAAGGGCTCCGAATAGTGTCGAGTTTCTGTACAGAATCAAGGGGACATTCAGATTAAAGAAAATTGCACTGTCTGAGAATTTATCGATGCATTTCTCCAAAGCACTAATCACGTCATTACAGATAATTTCCTTGTCCACATTTCCAAAACCATCGCAAAATTGTGAAGGTAAATTGTTGCTCGGAAGAGAAATCTGACTCGCTTGGCTGCAGGTTAAACTTTGATCAAGTTTAAAATTGCACAAAATTCCCACAAAAGCATAAATTGCTAAAACCTGGTGTTTCAAAGTGCTTCTATGAGACAATGCAATGATGTTTTTTATAACCAATCCTCTACAAACATCCACGTATCTAAAAATGCTCTGTATGGCATCCAATAAATTACAAGACACCACAACATTATCAATCATTTCGAAAGCTCCAAGAATCGTATCAATTTCGTTTATCACGCTTCTTGTACAACATTCTGGACAATCTGAAACGAAATGTTTAAACAAGTCTCGGTAAACAGTCACATTTTGAGTCTGTGAAGAAATTAGATTGGACAAGATTAAACTTAGAATGGTTTTTCTGTTTGAAAAATTCATTGTAAAAACTTTAATTATACTTTTCACTGCAAAATAAACCATTCCTTGTTTTGTATCGGTCGGAGGAGTATTACAAGAAATAAAGTTGTAATACGCATCCAATTCCACCTTGTCAATCAACACAAAGCAAAAATTCAAATAAATTCCTTCGAACGTTTCAATTCTGTCCAACAAAATCTCTGTAAAAAAGCTATTCATAGCTTCAATGACTCCTTTGCATTTAGGAACTCGATCTTTCAACCATTTATTTTTCAATAAAAACAACTCGGTATCAATAAAGCTTTGTAAGATCTTTGTACAAAACAAAATATTGGCACAAGATGTACTCTTGTTTGGTCCAGAAATGGTCAAGAAAATTGAGAAATAAACCACACAATTGGCGTCTAAAATATGCAAATTTTTCGCATTTTTGTAATGTAATGTGAACGATTCATGTAAAACGACATTATGGTTTAGAAATTTAACCAATGTAATAAAACACTCGACAAACACCGTTTCTTTGAAATAATCATCCGAATATCCGTGAAAATTTTTACTTTTTTCTGAAAGTTTCATAACATATTTAATGAGACTTGTAAAATTTTTAAAACACGTACCATTTCTACCAATTAAATTCAATAAAGGAGGTAATATTTTCAAAAACATGTCAAAATCGTTTGTTTCGTCTACTGCGAGATAGCATTTAATTAAAAGACTTTCAATTTCATCTTGATTTAATTGCATCATTGTAAGGATATTTACAAGTAGGTTGAAATTAGAAATGCTCCATTCTGCATTTATAATAGTGGACGAGATTTTACTGACTAATTCTTTAGTCCATGGTAATTGTTTTATACAAGCCTTCATGACGCACATTAAAATTTTCAATGTTTTATGGTTCAATTCTGGACAGGAATTAACACTTTTTTGAGTAGTTAGAGATATTGATCCAAGAGTTTGGTCTAATTTTAACGAAAAGTTGGAATTTCCCATAATATGCTTCAAAAAATTATCAAATAAATTAATAATATTAACACATCCTTTGGAGATTTTAATAGAAATGTACAATTGTCGGATATAATTGTCCTCTACGTCAATTTCATCTTGATTGTTGATTATTTTCAAAATGCTATCAAAGTTTTCAATTTCAATTATCGACATTTTCAAAATATTTTTAAAAATTAAATTTAACCGCGTGAAATAAACAATAAGTATGGAAACGAAAATTTTATTGTTGATAAAGTTTAAAAACATGGGGATTTCTGGTTTGTGGTCTATTTTGAACGAATACGGAACGGATGTCGATTTTAGTCATCTTTTGAACAAACGATTGGCTATAGGTATTTACAATTTTAAATTTTACAATTTTTAAAATTAGATGTCAGCTTTTGGATACATCAAGGCATATTTGCGGGTCAAAATATATACGATCTAGGAGTACGCCAATCACGGTCATTTATGATTAGAATGATTTTCAAAAGGGTCATCATTTTGATGGAATATGGAGTTGAACCAGTATTTGTTTTTGACGGTCTTACTCCTGGAATAAAAAAGCTATCAGTGGTAACATTTTTTTATCAAACTTTTAAAACAGTTCTATCTTTGAAACATTTTTCAATTTTACAGAAAAAAAGACGCCTTTTGAGAAAAAAAGAGTTGAATTACATGTCAATAAAGGACGAGTCTGTTATGTTTACTGAAAAGTATAAACGAAAAATCAAAAAAAGTGCTCTTGAGCAATATTCAAAAAAAATTAAAACTTTTGAAAAAATTGCTACTTTTTGTCCTCCCAGTAGTAGCGACGATTCTGATGATTTTATAGAAATTTATTCTGCTGAAAATGTGACGGACAAAAATATCATTTTACAAAAAATGTCACATTTAGGAAAGGAATGGGAAGGTAGATGCTTTTCCTGTAAAAATGACGACTCGAAAGGTTACATTTTGGCCACTAAAAAGACTGATTCTCATAATGAACATGGCAAAATGATAATTCCTATTGTAGAAAAGGAAATACCAAAAATTGTTTTGGAATCTAATGCATCATCTAGTAGCGAAAGTAGTTTATCAGATCAAGAAATGATGCAATATTACGATAATAGTTCAAATAATGAAGAAAAAAATAATTTTCCCAAAGATGATGATTTGAAAGTAATATTTAATTTTAAATTGAATAATATCTTGTAGAAAATGTTAAGTTTGTTGGGAATTTCTTGGATTCAAGCTTTGGGAGAAGCTGAAGCACAATGTGCTCAACTTGAAAATGTATGTGATGGAACAATAGGCGATGATTCTGATTATTGGGCTTTTGGAGGTAAAGTTTTGTATAGAAACATGTTTAGTAGTAAACAAAAGAAGAAAAAATTTTTAGCCGATAGTATAACTGCACAACTGGGTATATTTATTTATTTTTTTTTAAATTAGAATGTAGGTTTCTCGAGAAATCATTTTATTTGCTTTGCTCTTTTGTGTGGATGTGACTACACTTGTGGAGTAAAAGGAATAGGCCAAAAAACGGCTATAGAGAAAATAAACCAATTTTGGAATGGTGATGTAACTTGTACGTTACAATTGATAAAACAAAATCTATCTGAATCGAACTACGAAATGTCAAATTTTCCTGATAAAGCAGCATTGAATGCTTTTATTAATCCAAAAGTCGTAAAAAATATAAAATTGTCTGATTTACAAATTAACAAGTTGGAGGTTGAAAAGGCTGCAAAGTAATTTTAATTAAAAAAATAAAACCAAGTTTAGATTCATCTCTACCATAACTAGTTTGTCATTTAAAAAAGCAACAGAAATGATCAACACTGCCGACATTAATGTATATTGTTGATAATATTTTTTTAACATTTTTTAGAAAATGGATAAAATAACAAGTTACTTTTCTAAAACCTGAAATTTTACTAATACTACAGGTATATTTTATACAATTTTTAAATTTGATTGTTTTTATTCTTTCCAGTTTCAATGGCTTGACAAAAGTGATTGATAAAATACTCGACAGATTCTTTTGTATCATCATTGCCAGGTATTGGATAGGTTATATAACTAGGATCTGTATCAGTGTCCACTATTCCTATTACAGGTATATTCATTTTGGCAGATTCCGCAATAACGGGATGTTGTTCGTATACATTAATATTTGATCCAAATAGGACAACAACGTCTGGAAGTCTCACTGCAAATCCAAACTTTTCATTAGAATTTGTAAATGTTCCGTTGATCCAGAAATGACAATGCGAATACGCTCCAACTTGTTTAGCTTTGTTCTCAACTAATGATGAAAAACGTCGATTATTGCATACGAAAAGAACTATTCCGCCTTTTGTTGATATTTCTTGTACAACATTGATACTGTCTTGTAATTGAGATTTTGTAATACTTAAATCAATAATATCCATACCTGTTTGATTTTATAAATAAATTTTATAATATGTACCTAGTCGAGTTCCACGTAAAAAAGGAGAAATCTTATCATGTCTAAATGTTTGTTTTTAAATTTATGTATTTTTTTATGAACCTGCACTCACTTTTATGTCCCAAATGACACCTATTTTGCATCAAATCATTTAAACTGATTTTTACAGATGTATTATCGATGTTAATTTGAGAAAAGCACCTCGATCGTATATTTTTCAACACGAGTCTACAAACTTCAAGTCTGTTCCACATTTAAAAATACTTTATTGTGTTTTAAAGTTTATTTCTTGTGTGTAGTCAATGAATATCTAATTGTAGTAAATTTAAATTCATAAAGTTTGATACTAGATTTTGATTGGCATTGTCACAATTGTGTTTTTAAACTTGATAGGATTTAAATTTAATAAATTAGTATGGAATGTGACGATTACCTCGAGAATCGTTACAGGGTGCGGTTGTATACAATGAATACCAACAATAGCTGGATCGATAGTGGGACGGGATATGTGAAAGTTTTAAAAGACGTTTCAGATGGTTTTAGTGCCAACCTAATAGTAAGCAATGAGTCTGATGGTAATTTTCATACTTATAATTATAATATTGTATGTAGATTCCGTGATAATTGAGGTAATCTTGGATCCCGACTTGATTTACGAAAAACAGAGGCAATCTTTAATTGTTTGGACAGATGACGAAAATACCGAATATGCACTAAGGTTGAAAAAATTTAAATTTATTTATAAACATTTATAAATTGTTTAGCTTTCAAAACAGCGAAGGGTGTGACGAGGTTTTAGAAATCATCAACAAGGTTACAGTTAAGAGAATACTAAACCCTGATTGCATAACCGACGAGCAAGATTCTTCTTCGAAACTTCCCGAATGTACAATGGATAATCTTGTGGAGATTGAAACTTTATTTTCAGATACTTTGATAAAGGACAAAATCGCCTCTCTTATCAGTGCCACGTATTTCCGTTCACTGATTGAAATGTATAAAAAATGTGATGATTTAGAGTCTACTAAACATTTGCACCTCTTGTACAACATTTTCAAAACGATAATTTACTTCAATAGATTGTCAATTTTCAATTTGATATTATGTAAAGAAAATTTCATACATGTGATTGGAGCTTTTGAAAACAATCCAAATTCGTCAACATCTTTGGATTTGAGGAATTATTTTCTTACAAAGGTTAATTTTAAGCAGTGTATCAAGATTACGAGCGAAGAACTGTTATCCAAAATACACAAACTTCACCGAATGCAATATCTTTATGAGATTGCTGCTCCTGTGACTAATTTATTCGAAGAGCACAGCTTGTCTGTTTTGAAGAATAGGATATCAATTTCCAAAGCTGATATTGTTAGTTCATTGCAGGTAAACATTATTTTTTTATATTTTAATTTTTAATTTTTTTAGAAGGAACCAGACTTTTACGATACGCTACAAAATATGTTGATGGAAAAAAAAAAAGTTTTTAACCCAGAGGAGAATAATGATGAAGAATCTGTTGATAAAATGAACGGAAGTACCAATGGAAATGTACCACATGACATTTCGTTGAATGAAGGAGACTGTGAACCTTTGCAGAATGTAATTGATAGAAAATATTACTTGACTTTTGTACAAACCCTTTTTGAGTTTTCTTCCTATTTAATTGTTTTTAAACGTGAATCTCTATATTGTCAAATGATTGAACACGGTTTTTTCGAAGCAATGGAATATAATTTACGAAAACCAAACACTTCCAAATGTGATTCAATAATAATTGACATTCTTTCGCAATTAACAGAGTACAATACTGGTTATTTGAAACAGTATTTTATAAAACAATGTTCAAAAACTCCAGAATCAAACTTATTTCAACTTTTATTATTCAAAATTATATCTGACAAAGATCCCGGTATGAGTGACGCTTTAAATATTTATCACATTTTCCGAACATTATTGGATCCCGACGCTACTTGTCGCGGACCAAAAAGTGAAAAGTCTGATTTTTTGCGCATTTTTTTTAAAAACGGACTACAAGTGTTAAACCAGCCAATTTGTTCTCTACAAAAAGATTATGTGGATAATTATATAAATGCGCAGATTGTTTCCATCATCTGCGAGCTCTATATTTTTTGTGTCGAAACTCACCCCTTTGAAACTAAAGTCTTTATTATGGATTACAACGTTATTGAAAATTTGACTCATGTTTTCAAATCCACGTTTAAATTTTCGAAATTGAGCGTAATAAGATTGGTCAAAAAAATAATTTGCCGAAAAGATGAATCTTTCAATAGCCACCTTGTAAAGAAGAATATGATAAAGTGTATATTTGAATGTTTTTTGGAAAATGAACATAAAAACAACCTCATTGATTCAACAATTATTGACCTTTTTGAGTATTTAGTGACGGACAATCTATATTACTTGTTGACATATATAATTGACAATCACTTTACTGATAGTGTATTGTCTCTTACTTATGTTTCAACCTTTAAACGAATGGAAGTTGCCGTCAAGAAATATAGGGAAATTAAAGAAAAGGGGATTTTGGATGATACGTACGAGTCAAACACTTCTGGAGATGTCAAATCAAAATCTATAAGTATGGTTGATAACGTGGAAGATTTGTGGTTTGATGAAGAAGAAGTAAAAGATGACCATGATTCTAGTTCTGAAGATGACTTTCTGTTCTCGAAAACTAAAAATGAATGCATTGACGATTTTGACGAAAATGAGTTTAAACCAATGAAGAAAAAGGCTGAACTTATTGACCAAGATGTTTTATGTTCTGTGCGTGCCAATAAAAGAATCAAAATTAATTTAGGGAATAGCCCTCACCCCTTTACTGCCAACTTTAAACGATTAAATAACAAAAATGCTCAATCTGAGGGCAAAATTTCCCTAATGTCAAAAATTAGTGCCCTAGTAGACTATGATGAAGATTCAGACGAAGACAAAAACCCGGTAAAGGACAATAAAAATAAATCTGACGAACATACTATACCTTCAGCCAAACGTCCTCGATTAACACAATAACTTGTTGGTAATGTACAAATTTTGTATTAAATTATTGTCTGTAAAATTAAGTAACAGTAAACATTCATTTCTTACAGAAAGAGTGTTGATATTTGTTATTTTTGTCTTGGTTTTACTAAATTGTTTTTAATGGGTAATTCCACGTAATATATGGAGAGGTATCAAGTTCTAAATCAGATTGGCGATGGAGCTTATGGTATAGTTTTATTGGCCATTCAGAAAGACACTTCGGACAAAGTGGCAGTCAAGAGGTGGATATTTTTATATATATTTTATACATTTAAATATGTTGTAGAATGAAGCGCAAATTTTACTCTTGGCAAGATTGTCTTAATCTCCGAGAAGTAAAAACGTTGAGAAAATTGAGTCATAAGAATATTGTTAAACTCAAAGAAGTTATACGAGAACATAATGTTCTTAATTTTATATTTGAATATTTACATGCAAATTTATATCAAGTTATAAGTGAAAGGAAATGTCCCTTTTCTGAAAACCAAGTTAAAGTGATATCTTATCAACTCATCAATGGATTGGCCTTTATGCACAATAGTGGATTTTTTCATAGGTTGGGGTCATTATTATTAAACTTTATCGAATAATTTTAGAGATATAAAGCCGGAAAATCTTTTATGTCACAATGGAATCAGTGTAATAAAAATTGCCGATTTTGGATTGACCAGAGAATTAAAGTCTAAACCCCCGTATACTGATTACGTGTCTACGAGATGGTATCGATCACCAGAAATATTACTTCGGTCTTACAATTATTCTGCTTCTGTGGATATTTGGGCATCCGCTTGTGTGATATTTGAAGTATATAAAAATGTTATATATAAAAACGTCATATTTTAGGTATATTCTTTAAGACCTCTTTTTCCAGGTCATAATGAAATTGACATGATTTTCAAACATTGCAATTTATTGGGAACTCCAACTAATGTAATTTTTTTTTTCAATAAATTAATATTTGACAGAAAACTTGGAACGAAGGAATTCATTTAGCGGAATTGATGAATTTCAAATGGCCGCATTTTTCACATACACCATTTTCTCAATTATTACCCAATGCCAGTAGCACAGCTCTCGATTTCCTCAATTCTCTATTATTGTGGGATCCGGAAAATCGACTTACGGCCACTCAAGTAATTTTATTTTAATTGAAATTATTTTAATATTTCTATTTAGGCTTTGAAGCATCGGTTTTTAAAAACTGACTTATTAAATCACCCATCAATCAAGTCTAAAGAAACTACTCATAATTATGAAAAATGTCCTAATTTGGATAGTACTGCCGATAACAGTGAATATTCCTCCAAACCACAATATCAAAAATCACACTTTAAAAATTATAAAACTGCTCCCGTCAATATATTCACCAAACCTAAACAAAAGTCATATAGTAAAACTTTTAAAACTTGTATTTTTTATTAAGTTTTTAAATTTTAGCGACACGAAACACTTTTGATTCATACCTCAAGAAACCGTTTGAACTTGTAAATAACCTGTCCAACGGAAAACGAAGTGATTGGTACAAAAAGTAAAAACGAATAAAACAAATTTTTAATTACATTATAGATATCTAAAGTAGAAAAAGCTGTCATTTAAAACTATTTTTAGCCACTTTTTTGCCTTCATTTTTCTCTAAATTAAATATTTATAAATGTTTGTAATTGTAAAATGTTTACTGATTGGCTGGCAATATTTGTTTTTTGTATCAGCTTTTGCTTCTTCTCTAACACGATTCAGCACTTCGTCCAATAAAATGAGGTATTTAATGTTACATCCTCTTATGTAACATTCAGATATTTTTACAAACTTGTCTCCGTCCTAAAGATTGTTATATTTTTTTTTAAATTGAAAATATCACTTTTGAGGTGCATATAACTTCACATAGATGTATATTCATCCAATTGTCACAGTTTTTCAAATGGCCATTGTACGTTTCTCCGCTTTTAAGTTCCACGAGCTAAAATTTATTATTTTTGTGAAAAATTCATAAAATTTAATAAATTTTATAACCAATGGATGGTTGATGGAAGATCGCAGGAGAGAAAGTGGCAACTAAATTTACAAATTATGAAAAATAAAAATTTTAAACTTACCATGTAAACTGGAACTTTATTTAAATAATACCGTGGTAATTTAAATATACTGCGCTTGTTATTTAAATTTAAAATGACGGCTGAAAATAACGATTTTTTTTTATTTAAAGATAGTATCCAGAATGTATTAAAAACCCCTTTAACACGTCTTTGTTATTCTCTAGAATCGTAATTGATATAATTGAAAATTAATTTGACATTTTTTAGAAATCCTTCTGCTTGTTTTAGTTATTTTTACATGTTACATTTTTTAAAAAGTGTTGAAACACGACTTGTATATGAAAAAGATGGATTGTTGGAACTAGAAAAGGGTTATTTTAACAAAGCCGATTTAAAGATTCAACTGCAAGACAATGAAAACGTAATTTTACCCATTCCCTTTTTTCAATTTTTTTAGTATCAAAAATCATGCTCAAATCTAACACGTGCTTTTAATGACAAAATTGATCGTCTCGGAGATTCTTGTAATTATTTTATTACGAATGCTCACTCTAAAAGACACAACTTTTTGAAAAAGAAGTACTTGTACAAATGTGCAAAAGTTTTAAAAATCTTGACTGAAAACTTGGCATATCCTTCATTTTCAAAAACCATGTCTCCTTTTGTAGATTGCCAATTCAAAAAGGTGAATTTTAAATTTTATTTATAAATTTTTTACAAATTTTTATTCAGATGCAAGCATTCAAAGAAGGCAGACTTTCATCCCACCAAATTCAGATAATTTACAACATGTATGAATCTTGTCTTGTTGAAAGTATCGATCAGCTGAACGTTAAAGGCTTCAATAAGGTATTTCAATATTTTTTAAATTTTTTAACAAAACATTAGATAATGGCCGTTTTGCTCTTTACCTCTGAAATTATATTCAAAATGATGAAAGAAAGCTATACAGTCGATTTAGTCATTATCGTGGTTAATGTCATGTCTCGTTATTTAGAAATTTTAAACGATAAAATATATTGGTACCTCTTAAGTGACATTTACGAGCTTATAGTGTGGGATTACCTTGAAATTTCTAAATTTAACGCAGACTCTGCAGTTCTCGAGGTTGAAAATTCAAAAAGTATAAATTCAGCCGATTCAGGAATCTCTATTAAATTGGCGAATTTCTTAGATAGAAAAAATCTAGAAAAGTTTGATAAAAACATTACATTACCCATCAAAACAACAAGTTGTATTAAACAAAACACTCCCATTTCTAACAATTTTGATAGATTTAGCAAGTTTTTTTACGTGTTTTACGTTGGAGTGTTGGCTGGTTTTATGATTTCAAAATTAATCTCAAAAAAGTGATGAATGTACAAATTATACTATTTATGGATAAAAATACATCATTTTCATTAATTTGACCTTTTCTTTGTCTCTTTTAATAATGCTATCAACCCTTTGTTCGATTTTCCAAAGGTTTAGTCGATTATCAAAAATATTTCTATTTGACTTTGGTGTTGTACAAGGAGGTGTGGGACATTTGGATCCATTTAAACCTTTTACATGTGATTTATTCATGTTAATCCTGGGAAAGATATTTTTTCTATCAAATTTTCTTCTACATGCAACTATTTGGGGTAATTTAAGTCTTTCCAGCGTTTGTTTTTCTAATATATTGAGATCACACAAATGTAATGTTATAGGTATTATTTTTCGACGTTTTTTGCATCTTTTTAAAGACGAATTGTTCTTTTCGATAGACATTAAAAAATTTTAAATTAATAATTTAAAATCATGCACAACTAAACGATCATAATTAGTCTTTTACGTTCGTTTTGTTACCCATTATTATTAATTTATTTAATACATTAACACTTTTATATAACAATAGTCTTTTGTATTATTTTACAAATTATAAAAAATAATGGATCTTTTTATTTAATATCTTTTACAATTAAACAGCCAGCGATTTTTTTATAGCTTCAGGTGTCTTTTTTGAATTGTATGATCGAGTAAAGTATCTAATTGTGCTTTTATATATAAATTACAAAAAATATTACTTTAATCCACTTATTAAAATATTTTTGTCTTTTGAATAGTGTTGTTGTATCAATTTTATGGAAGTCGAAACCTATTAAATTTTTTATTCGCATAATGTCAAATATATACTCTTATTTGGGTAGACAAAAAGACGTTAAGTTCATCAGTACTGTCAATAATAATTATTAAAACAACTTGGCAGAAAATGAGAAAATTGTCCGTTTCCTGTGTGTTTTTTAATCTACTGTTGTACTTTCTAAAATTAAAATGTTCAAAAAATGTTATTTTTTAAAAAAAATTAACATTATTGTCGCTTGCAGTAGATTAACGATGCGTTCAAGAGTAGTAATTGTATTGATGGGAGACTAAATATTTTTTTAAAAAATCCTTTACAATTTTTTACTTTTTGGCAAGCCTCTATGACCAGCCTTAACATGGGATTGACTGAAGACACGAGAGATCGAATGGCCAATAAATCCTCATCCGTTAGATTAATTTGCGGCTAAATAATGTATGAAAATTTTATTTTAAAAATAAAACATTATTCGCTTGAAAATCCCCCACGCTTTTATATCGAGTATAAAAACTCAATTCGTTTGTTATGCGGGATTCATAAGTCTGTATTAAATCATAATCAAAGACGAGGGATACAATTCTCAAAAAGAGTTTTATAGTGTTTTGTTGTGATTTGAAAAACCTTTTTTATTAAAAATTTTTATATAAAATAACAATATTATTATTACTCTTCTACACTTGGCTCATTGTTTAATTGTTGTAGTAAACTTTTTATACATTCAGCTATATATATAAATTTTTGTAAAAAAATTATATTAATGTACTCAATTGTTTGTGTACAATGGAAATTTCCTTGAGAAGTTTTAAACATGTTTGAATTTTGAGCATATACTCTAAAAGTTTATGATTGTCCGATACAGCACCATAAGCCTAATAAGATGTTAATTTTTACAAAAAATAATTAAAATTTAATACATCTTTCAGAAATTCTACTCCAGAAACATAATTTTTAAGTTGAGCTACTAAATCTTTGACATTCTCGTACAATTTTACATTGTCGTCTTTATTCTTGCCAAAGCTCTCATCTACAGGTATAAATATTGATAAAATTAACAAATTACAAAACCTTCAAAATCTATGAAATAATTCCAATCGTCAAATGTTATAGGCTCAGGTTCATCTATCGAAAAACAACTAGTGAACAGTCCAAAACTTTGAAATATTTTTTTCATTTTTTATATGCAAATTTAAACATACTGTGTGTATTTATATAGGAATAAAGTTAAAGTAATGTTTACTATTTTTTAGCAGACAGGTTGTTTTTAAAAATATAATTTACTAATAATAAAAAACCGTTTTGTAATTTTTCTAGGGTCAAATAAACATTTATTGAATAAATATTAAAATTTTGTCCCATTTTACTGTTTTATCGATTTTAATTATTATTTTTATTTGTAATAATTTAATTCCAACGTCTTTGTGTGTAATTATAATGTCAAAATTGGATTTACTTAAAAAATTACAAAACAAAAGTTTTTTTATAAATACATCAATTTCAAAGAAAACTGAAAAGGAACATCTATTGCCCTATTCAACGATATTTTTAAGTGGTTTGTTAAAAATTAAATTATTAAATTATTCTTTAAAGCAAAACGTACCATTATTGTTAATAACAATGTCACAATATACAGAATGGTGAGATATATAAAAGACAAGTGCCACATTGCTAATGAAAGTAACAATATTAATTTATTTTTCTAATTTTAAAAATTCTTCTAGTGATGATAGATTTAGCATCAATTTCAGGAAAAGTAGTTAATTTGTTACAAAATCCAGAAAAAACACTCAATAGCATTCTAACAAACAATGAAAGCCTCATGATTGTGATGTGTAAAAGTAAAAAAATTAAAATTAAAGTTTAAAAATTTTTTAGAAGTTCGAAACAAAATGACCTATGAAGCATACAACAAAATATTTACAAAACAACTTTCAAAATAATAAACAGTTTATGCTAATACTTTTTGTGCCGTCGTGGCCGAGTGGTTAAGGCGATAGACTCGAAATCTATTGGGGTTTCCCCGCACAGGTTCGAATCCTGTCGGCGGCGTTTTTTTTATTTTTAAATTTATTTTACATTTGCATCAGAATTGGTAAAATAGTAACTTCGTATATTATTAACATCAGAGTTGACGTTATTATAGTCGATATTCTTGTTTTTAAATCTACTAAAGCGTATTTTTGTTCTCTTTTCCTAAAAAAATATAAAAAATATAAAAAATATAAAAAATAACATTTTTTAAAATTACAATGACTAAAATTTCACACAACTCTTTATTTCTAGAATAGCACTCTTTAACAGTTTCATAGTATTGGTTCAAGGCTTGGTTTGATTTCGGTTTCAATTGATTAGTGTAAAAGGCTGAGATACAATTTAAAGAATCTTCGTCATTGCCCAACTCTTGAATCTAGATAACTTTATTTTAAAATATTTTTATAAAAAATTATACCTGCTTGAGCACTTGACTAATTAAATGGTGGAAAAAAACAGACCCCACAGCGATGCATTCATAATAGTTACTATTCTTAAAATCTAACTCTGCATTTTTATGAAAAGTATCAGTCAGGTAAAAAAAATACTCTATATCGTGCAGTTTCAATTGCTTATCTTGAGAAATGGAATAAATTTCGTTGATGCTTTTAATAGTATCTGGACAATCAACAGTTCGTTCTTTGTAGGCTTTACTTTCAAGTTCCACGAATCGAAGTCTTCCCAGAATTAAACCCACTAGATGAAATAAGGTATATAGTTTTGAAGATCCCAACAACAAACAACTGTCTCCTTTATTAAGAAAATCTTTACGAATCCCAGAATATTCAAGACACTTGGTAGGGTCATAATGGATATAGTTAGAGTCGTATTTATTCAACATTGTAATGAAGGTTGACCATTCTTTTGAACAATTTGGTACATTTTGATCATGATCACATCTGAACCTACCCACCCCCAACACATCAGGAATGAAGCAATTTAAAAATACACCAATCGCTTGCTTTTCTTGTTTAAATTCTCTGTCAATTATATTGTACGCAAATTTCATAAAAAATACGTAATTCCTAATGGAAATGTCTCTCACGTCGACAAAAAATGTTTTCTTGTTTTTAAAATCCTTTGATAAATATGATGCAGTCAAATGTTTACGTGGTGTTTTAATTATCCAAGATCCGGTAAAATCAACGTCTAGGTTATACGTATTACTCTCTTTACGCCAAGATTTATTATGGTAATGTTTAGCATCTAAAAACTCTGCGTGTTTTTTCTTCATTCTTTCTAAAACAATAGGTACAGTAATACTAGGTTCTTCCATTAAACATTGCATAATATCCCCTGTTGCTGTACCATATATATTGAATAAAGCTTCACTGTTAAGATGTTGTGAGGTGCTTTCAAGAGTAACGTCACATTTGAATTTCTTTTTAGCTTCTTCTGTCATACTGTCCAGTTTATTATTCAATTGGGTCAATGTTTTTAATATATATTCCATTAATCCAATGGTGTGGTCCAACTATGTAAAAATTACTTTTAAAATCATGATAGATTACCGCACAACGATTGTTTACTAGATGATTCATTGTTTTTTTATCCTCTTCATCAGGTTTATTGGGTGTAGAAACTGAGTCGCTACGACTATTGTATATGTTGTTCTTGATCTACAAATAAATAAGAAAACAAGGTAAAATTTTTACTTGGTGAGCTATAGGAGAAATGAAGCTTGAACGAGATTGTTCGAAATCTGGTTTATACTCTCTATATCTGGATACATTGTTGTTTATCACAGTTTCGCCTAAAATTATACAAATATTACAGTTATGTAAATTATAGAAATGGCTAAAATCACGTCAAAACGACAAACGATCAGCAGCCCTCAATCATCGATTATGTGGATATAAATTTTAAATAAAAGGTATTGTTCTGCGTGTCAAAATTACAAAATGAAAATTTATATTTCTAGAGAGTTTTAAAAGTTAAAGTATGCACATTTTATTATCTTAAATATAATATTTTTTATTTTTTAAAAGTGTAAAATTTGTGGTAGAATATGCCAACAAGGACAAAAATAAAAATATAAAATTAATTAATTGATTAATTAGCAAAAAAAACGAACTTTGAATATGGACATCTATATTTCTTGAAATTTTGTACACTTGTTTAATGTACATTGAATAGTAAGTAATATACTAAAAAATTTTTTTTTGGTACATAAATAAATGACGAAATAAAAAATACAAAAAATTTGCAAATTTATAAAATTACCATGTCATGATTGCAATAAACGTCAATTCATATTGATAATATTTTTTTGAATTATGTGAAAATGTTTATAAATACCATTTATTATATAAATAACAATATAACCCTCGTCAATTTTTAATATGTTGTTTAATACCAGCAATGTATAAAATCAATTTTAGTAATTTATAAAATCAATTTTAAAAGTTGTACATTTTCGTTAATTACAATGTTATCAAACTTTATCAATTTTATCAAACGTTTTTTATATCAATTAAACTACATTAAAATGCGGTTCTTTTAAGGTATATATCGTCATAATCAAAAATTTTAAATATGCACATTTTACAAAAAATTGTTTTTTTAAGTAATATAAAATAGATTTTAATTTTTGGAAAAATTTTCGTCGAGATATATATTTTTTCGACTTTTACCCAATTGTAAAACTTACGATATACTAATTGTTCCGGAGGTCCGATACTTGATTTGGCCATTTTTGTGTATTTTACGCCCGCTTTATCCAATAACCACTTTAAAATGTCCATATTTTTGGCGAAAAAAGGCTGTACAGATATGAAAAAATCGTTAGAGTCGAAAATTCCCATATTGAAAAGTTTCAAATACTTTAAAAAGTTTTCATAATCTTGCGACCCGTGGTATTTTAGAATGTACCGTTTGGCCTCTTCAAATTTGTAAACATTATTGCCCGATCCAAAAGAGCAATTTCCACTAAAAATGGAGCGGCTAGTGTCAAAATGAACATCCTTCCGATTTTTGTTTTCTGCACCCTTCGAAACCATTTTTTTATTTTCAGACTAATAAAAATTGCATTTTTTAAAATTAAATCCATATTTTTACCGTAATTGTGTTGTATTCTTCTCTATTGAGATTAATATATCTTTTAAAGTCCTGAATAATATCCACACTATCTTCTCCACAAAGAGTTTTCAAATCATTGATTACAGAAAGTTCAATTTGTTTTTTGGTATGCGAATCTTTCCACTCTTTATTAACAAAGGGCTGTAATTTTTAATAAATTTTAAACAAAAATTTAAAACCTCTTTTACATCAGATTGCTTTTGTATTTTGTGCAAAATTTTAACAAACTCTCTGTATTTTGACGGTGTAGATTCAAATCGTTTCTAAGGTTTAATTTTAAAAAGAATAAAACTGGTTTTATTAATAAAATACTTTTAATTTATTTAAAAAGCTGACTGCATCATTGAAACTGAAATTCTAAACAAATTAATTTTTTAATTTACAAAGTTACTTGTGATCCATTGGAATTTTCAGCCTTTAATTGTAATTGTTCCTTCTAAAATTTATTCAGAGTATTTTGTTAAAAATTACAAATTCGTCGAAATATTGAATTTTATATTTCGTCATGTCTTGACAATTCGCATCAAACATTTGGCATACATTAATTTCTCCATCTTTGTGTTCAATTTTATACTGCGGTGGCAAAAAAACGTTAAAATCTAAAATGTGTTCGATATTGGATTGGAAAAGGTATGAAATGTCATGCATTGTATTTCTCACATTTCTTTAAAAATATTTTTTAATTTTTTAAATTGATTTTTTACAGTTCTTTTCGATAAGTCTCCATAATGTCCATAAACCTCTTGTGGATTACAGAATCGGCAGAGTAGTGGTTGGTAATATTGTGGAGATATTGAAAAATTGAACATTTCTTAAATTTATTTATATATTTTTTTAAAAAATAAATATAAACCACCAATTCTAATGCACATATTAAATCTTTTTTAGGTGTATCATCATTCACAGAAAAGTCACTCGTTTCAAATACCGAATCTTTACTCATTTTAAACTTTTTTTATAAATTGTTATCAAGGTTATACAATAAGTTTATTATTACAATTTCAAATTTTCCTTCAGATTGAGATTTAATTTTGTAGTTTTGTTTTGCTTGTGCTTCATCTGAGATCCAATAATACAACTCTAATTGATGGGTTAACACTTAACTTAAGTAGAAAAAATTAAATTACATTGTGAAGTGATAGTGATGCTTCAGATTGGTCTATATGCTTTGTTTCATGTTCATTTTCAAATTTCGAAAAACTTTTAGGAACACTGATCCGTAAAGAATGTAATTTATCGCTACTATTGCAAACAGGACAAATACTACGACCCATTTCATCCTTATTTATAGCATATGGCATCAATCTTTCATTCACACTATAAGTATGTACGCAATTGTGAGATTCAACTTCAAGATTTGTATCAAAATCTTTTCCGTCCGGTTCTTTTTTTGTAGATTTTATACAATTTGAAGAAAATTTTTTTCTAAAATTTTGAATACTTTGCAGTTTATCATTATCAATTTTGGAGACGAGTGAATCATTTTCCAATTTTCCAGAAATCCAATCATATCCTACTTCGCTGGGGAAGTTTTCAGGAATTACGCGAGTGTCAGTTTCTAAGAAAGTTTTTTTAGAAATTTAAATTTAAATCACCATCTTTTTGAGGCAAAGCAATGTGATTTGATGTTAATTTTGAGAGCAATTCTCTACTTTTACTACGTAATTCATTTCTTAAATTTAAATCCATTTTTAAAAAATAAAATTCCAATCACAAATATTGTCATAAATATGTAGCAACGGTGATACAAATTTATATAAATAAAAATTTACACAAAAAATTTTAAAAAAATCAAAAATCATCCTTCATCAAATCGGAAATATTAACATCCTTATCCTCTTTATAATCTAATTGTGACGGCAAACGGCTTGAAACATTTTGTAAATTTTCAATCATAAAATTTTTGTAAGGTTCGATTGGAATAAGATTCACGTTTAAATTTCTTGAGTGTACGATATTGTATTCGTGGATTATTTTTTCAACCTTTTCTACATCTAAATGTTTTTTTAATATTTTATACGGCCAAAACAAACTTTCAATATTGACATGTTGAATATTCGACAACAAAGATTCGTTCAGTTGGTTGTCTACAGGATATGGCCTTCTTGCATCCCCTAAATTTATTTGAAAATAATTTAAAAATTCTACCTGGTTGCCAATTATCTGGCATTATAATACTGGAAAATGTTGCCAGAAACTTTGAATAATCTAAAATTTCCTTTACTCCCATATTCTGTTGGTGTTTATCGACAGGTTCAAGAATTTGGTGTAATTGAAAACTACATTCTCCCTTATAAATAAATTAAATTATTTTTTAGTAGATTTACAAGGATTGTTTCATTCTTTTTAAATTCTGCTAGAAAAGTTTTTATCACATCATCACAAGAATTTATATGATTCTCAATCGTTTCTAGCTCCAAAGAAAGCTTTTGTTGAGTTTTGACTGAATTTATTTATTTATTAAAAATTATAATCAACAGAAATTTAACCACCTTACATTTTTTATACAGATTTGATATTTTTTCGTTACAATTCACAACAAATGAACTAAGACTATCCAATTTAAAACCGTGAGCATCATTTTCTTTTGTAACTACATTTAGAAGGTTTCTGTGGATTTTAATGATTCAATTTTCATAAATTAATTACCCCAGTATTACAGAAAAGCTATTTATAGAGGATAAAAGTTCGGTTCTCACTGACATTTTAAATTAACATTAAAATTGTTAACTCTTGAATTTTTGAAAAAACAAATAAATAACTTTATATTTTAACCAGAGTCCTGCCATGGATAAACGATTTGGTTTTGAAATTTATTTTGAAAAAAAATTTGTTGAAAGTGGATTAATTAAAGAATGGGTAGCAGGAAAAATTTAAAATTATTTGTATAGTATCATTCATGTATACTTTAATATGAAATGATTATAAAAACTTTTCATTAGTTTATTTTGTATTGAGAACGTCAGTTGTGTTTTTTGCTAAAAAAAATTAATAATTAATCAAGCTATCTTCGCGGTTCATTGAAGCATGAAAACAACTATAATACTAATAACAAAATCTTATGTAATTAATATATAAATTTAAATTTAAAGTTTTCTAGTTACCTATTGATACCAACAGTTTGATACGCAACTTTGTTAAATCTCCAAGGATTCACACCGGATTACCAACTAGTTTAGCAAACAAGATTTTAACGACGCACGAAATTTACAGTTTCTACTAAAATTAATGAAAATACCTGTTTTAAATTTTAATCTTCACGTTGCGTAATTTGCACAATAATCTCCAGTCGTTCTAAGCTCGTCTTCTTTTACAGGCTTTTGGACTCGAAATTATCACAATGCAGCCAAGCTTGCAGCGACTATTTACTAGTATCTTTGGTATTAATAAGACATTAAATTTATTGTGCACACATTCAAGTTATACAATTGCATTTACATTTTCTCATTTCTCACTGAATTTACAAATTCAAGTTTAATTTTTCTCAGCATTCAACATTTACAATTTATACAAAATGAAAGTAGCTTGTCCTGATTATGATGTTACTTTTGAGGAATTCACCCAAGAATGTGAAAAATTCCTTAAATCTAAAGACATTTACGAGGAAAAATCGGAAATTTTGCAAAGAAGGGTCGTTCTCAGCGACCTTAACAATATTTTCGATAAATGGGTCCAAGATCTCTGCATCGAAAGAAAAGTCCCAGAGCTACAATTGTCAAAAATGCATGGCAAAATAATGTGCTTTGGATCGTATAGATTGTCGGTATTCTCAAAAGGAGCCGATATTGATGTTTTGTGTCTCGCTCCTTTCGCGGTAAAAAGAAAAGACTTTTTTACCACATTTGTATCTCTTTTGAAAACGACACAAGGAATCACCAACATTAACGCAATCGAAGGGGCTTATGTCCCTGTATTAAAAATCAAACACACCAACATTGAGCTCGATCTCGTTTTTGCAAGTTTGGCTCTTGGCCAAAACCCCCTCACTGTCGATTTGCACGACGATGAAATTTTAAAATTTCTGGATGAAACCTCAACCAGAAGTATCAACGGAGTCCGCGTAACGGACGATATTTTGTCCTCTGTCCCTGACAGAAAAATCTTCCGATCAGCTCTAATGATCGTAAAATATTGGGCCAAACAAAGATGCATCTACTCCAATGCCTTTGGATACTTGGGAGGTGTCTCTTGGGCAATAATGACGGCCTTCATCTGCAAACACTACCCCGATAGGTGTGCTGGTGAAGTCTTTGAAAGAGTCATCTTTACAGTCCAATCATGGAAATGGCCAGCACCGGTCATTATTAAAACGCCGTATGAAGTAACCAACATTAACCTCCCTCAATGGAACCCTAAAAAAAATATATTAGATAGTAAGCACCCCTACCCCATTATTACCCCAAGCTTCCCTGTACAAAATTCAACATTTAATGTCTCTGATTTTACCTACAGAGCTATCGAGAGAGAGTGTGAGAGAGCCACTCTCATTATAAAGGACCTCCATTACAAAAAGGGGAAAATTGAATACGTATTTGAACCCTCCAATTTTTTCACCCAATACTCCCACTATTTCATGTTTTACGTCTATCACCCCGACCTTGCCACCTCAGCCAAATGGGGATCTTACCTCGAATCAAAAATGAGGTTATTTTTATCCTATTTCTATGGATATGAGGATGTAAGGGAAATTCATTTGTTTCCCAAAAAAATTTTAAAAGACGAGGGATCCAAAGGAGAAATGTACCTCTTCTTTTTCGGAATCCACTTTTCAAGAAACGTTGTCATTGCTCACCAAAATAAAGAGATTATGCGTGAAGCAATGGTCTACAAAGACTTTTTGGTTAAAAAGGCCAAAGATTACGGATTCTCCACAGCAGGAGTTAAAATGGGCTGTAAATTGATTGACCAGCTGACGGTCAGAAAATATATCCCAGCTAGTATGATTGTTCAGACTGTCGTTAAGGTAAATAATTTGATTAATTAATTTAAATTAAATTAAAATAAATTTTTATTTAGTTTGATGTTACCTTCACTGATCCAAAAACAATTGTCCGAAAATCGGAATTGGAATGCATGCCGCATAAAAGGAGCGACATTATGCCGGAAGTTATTCCAAAATCAAAGCCAAAAATTCAAGCCCAAAGTGTTGCGATTTTGAAAGAAACAATACCAACCAGTTCTAGTACAGTGGCAACTACCAGTACAACTGCACCTGTTCAAGAACCAACGTCTGAAAAGAAGAAACCAGAGCCTGTTGAAGAAGAGTACAAGACTGTAGAAGAATTGATTGCTAACCGTAAACCATTTTTTAAACTAAAAAAGAAAAACACTTCTGCGACTCCTCGAACTCGACCGCTCATTGTCGCTGATTTGAGACCCAAAAAGAAGAGATGAATTTTTAACCAGTATCGAGCAGATAAATTTGAGGCATGTCACGACAACCCAAGTCTTCATTTCAGAGAAAATCTGACAGATTAATTTCAATGTAATGAGTATTATAATAAAAAATGAAATTTATTTTGAGCCTTATAATGTTGTCTAGTCAGAATTTATTCTATAATTTTTATGAAAAAAATAAAGTTGCCAAGCACGTATTAAATTGCTCAATATTTTTGGATTGTACCAAATTCGGAAACTATTTTTTTGTGTAATTATCATGAAAGAAAATTTAAAAACGAATTGTAATAATCCTAAAGATAATGGAAATAAAACAAGACCAAGGAAAGCAAAAGAGGGTGAAGCTTTCATCTATGTCAATTCGGGTAGATATTATATTTCAATTTATTAATTATAATTTATCAATTTTTAGAAAAAAAACCATATGTCTGTTCTCTGTGTGGTAAACCTTTTGCGAATAAACATTTCGTAGAAATTCATTACAGAACACATACGGGAGAAAAACCTTACAAATGTAGTACATGTAACAAAGGATTCACACAAAATGGCCTTTTAACTACACACCAGAGAACACATACAGGAGAAAAACCATACTCGTGTTCGGAATGTAGCAAGTCCTTTACTCAAAAAATACATTTACAGACTCATCAGCGACTCCACTCGGGAGTACTTTCTTACGTGTGTTCTCAGTGCAACAAGACTTTCAATTCCAAGTACTCTTTAAAATACCACGTTTTGAGGCATTCTGGAGAAAAGCCGCACGTTTGTTCGGTTTGCAAGATAGCTTTTGCTAGAAAAGGCCATTTGCAAAAACATTATAAAACTCACATCACTCCAAAACAAAATTACGAAATTATTCAACAACCTCAAAAGAGGGCGAGTTTAATGTCTGTAATCAACAAAATTCACAATAAAAGGAGAAATGAAAAGATTGTCGAAAGCAAGGCAGAAGGTTAATTTTTAAAAAATAAAAAAAAATAAAATTTTTTAGAACCAAAAGTGGTAAAAACTCAACAAACAAAATCAATATTGGATCAACTTTTACCTAGAATGATGTCAAATTCTGAAAAATCTTGCGATACAGCTTTGTAAATTATTTTTTATAAAAATTAAAACAACTTTATTTGTATTCTTTTCTTTTATACATGACAACGTAATCTATACGTGGCAAAAAATTAACTGTACAAAATAAATATGTCATGTAAATTACATGTATCAAGATGAAGATAAAAAGTATATATGCAAGGCATGTGACGAAGAATTTGATTTTTACTCGTTGAAAGATTTGTTCCATCACACGGGTCAATTTCATACGGTAAAAAATGAAAACTACATTTACTGTACATATTCGGATGGAAAAGAGACGTGTGCATCCTGGGACGATCGAATAGCATTTAAAAGTGATTATTCCAATCATATGATGAAATATCACCTTTCTGAACCTACAATAATAAATGAAAAGAAAATTTCTAGAAACGTTACGGAATTTATAAATTCTCTCTCACCTGAATGGTATCCATCTGTAGATTTGCCTTTACTTTTGGCCGGTTCATGTTACATAAATGACGAGTTTTTCACTAAAACGTGGGGCAATTTTTTCGTTCCAAAAAGAATCATCTCAACTAGATTTTCTAGTCCCAGTGTTAAATTGTTTGTTAAAAGTTTAAAAAAATACAAGAATGAATCAAATTCTTGTCAAAAAAACAACTTGGAAAAGTTTATTAACCAAAATGAGATTCCAATCGAAATGTTTACACGTGACGCACAAGTTGTCAACTTTAAGTTCTTTTCTTGTATTTTCGACAATATGGAACAATTGGATCAAGAATCTTTTAAACGTAAAGAAGATTCATTAACAAAATATTTGGATATTTGCGAATTGCGTCTTTGTCAACATGTGACTAAAGAAAGCGAAAATTTTCTACAAGTTTTGCTCGAACAGGATTATCTGGAATTGGAAATTACCAAGTTGTCTTTTCAATTGGGGGATATTAGAAAAATGATTCATAAAGCAAACAAAAGCATAGTTTTTGACAATTTGCACATTTTTAAGCTGGTCAAAAAGAGACAGTTGTACAATGAAATTTTGGAAATTCTAAGACTTGTTTGTATGCTTAGAAAGTCTAAAAATTCTATTCAGGGTTTGCTGTCTCAAGAAAAGTTTGACGCCGTGGTAGACCTTATAGACAATTGTAGCAGCGTAATTACGTTACAGTTGGACGGCATTCTTTGTGTTAAAGACGTGTTGGAAGAAATGATGGAAATGAAGGATTTGATGAGTCTACTTTGTAAAAAACAAATTATTGACATTATAAGTTTAAAAATGGATGAAATTATATGTGAATCTCTGAAATGTAACAAAACGTTTAAAGTATCAATTTCGTGTGATGAAATTACAGTAATGGATCGTTTGGTGGGTTATTTAAAAAGTTTAGTTTTTCCTAAAATTGAAGAATGCATATATGAAAAAATGTTCCTTTTTCTTGCCGATTCAATAACCACTGCTCAAAATGTTGAAGATTATGATTCTAATCAATCCATATCTACGGATAATACTGTCAATTGCAGCATTTATTCAAATGATTTGAAACACTTGACCATCTTTAAAAATATATCCCATCCGAAAATTGAAATTTTAAATACTTATGAAACGCTACCTTTCTCTGCAATGTCCATTTACTTGGGCAACTTTCTCTGTTTTATAAAACATTTGCTAAATCTATTGTCTGTTTTAAAAGACACTGTTTTCAACTCCTTTATCGTTTCCATAAATCGATTAGAAGGATACGTTTGTCAATTTGTACTGAGTATTTTACAAGTTGTGATATCTTCTAGGTGTAGAATACTGTCATTTAAACGCAACATTAGAATGGCACAAGTAGTGCGAGTATATCAGAAGATTTTAAAAATTGAAACATTTATTGAAACTATATCAATCGATCCACATGTTGAATTTTACAAAAATATTAAAATCCTCAACACTAAAACAACCTCTTCTCTTACAGTGTTGATGATTAATTATCTCGAAATATTTCATGCCGGAAAGAGAAAAAAACTCACCAAGCTTGTAGAATGTGAAGACTGGGCTCTTACTCTTATCCCAGAATACATGAAACAAGTTTTCAAGCACGTTCAAAGTTTGACAGTAGAAACTTTAAAAAATACGGCAGACTGTGTCGAATTGAAGAAATTGTTGAATATTAAAATTTACATGTGCAAGTCTAGTACTTTTCTTATAAAAACAAACGTAGACATGTGTTTTTTGGCAAACAAAATACCTGTGATTAATGGCGATGTAGTGACTTATTTAATAGATCTATTGAAGGTATAAAAAAAAATTTTTTAAATATTTATAAAAACATTTTTAGTTTTACGTCCAAAATTTGAAATTGAATATTTTTGAAAAACAGTTGGAAAATAATGATATGAACGTTTTGAGCAAATTGTGTGTATTGCTAAATTCTATTCGAGTTGTGCAAATTTTATCCGGTTCGTTATCAAAAATATGTTGCAGTAAATCCAAGAACTGTGTTGATCAAGCTCAAGAGTTGTTTTCATGTGTCGAAAAGGTTAAACAATAATACCAATTAAATTTCCATTTTTACAATGTTTTAGGATTACATCAACATGTGCGAAAAAATAGAAACGTTAATTTATGCAAATGTTAAAAATCTTGTCAATAAAATACTACAAAATGTAATCAACTACTAATGATTATAAAAAATTTAATGGATACAATTTTATTTAGTATACACCTAAAGCTCCGTGTCCGTCGTCAGAATTTCGAAATGTATGTAGACGTATAATGGAGATTGATAAAGTCATCAAACCTATATTAATTTGTACCAGTAATGAAACATTTTCTACAATGTGCACAGCCTTACATGATTGTTTTATCCATAGAATCGGTGTAATAGTGAAACAAAAATCAATTTCCTCATTTCTGTAATTTGAATAATTGATTTTTATGACGATTATATATATCTTAAAATCTATTTAGCTTTCTAAAAGTAGATTTGGCCTATTATACTACCTTCATAGGTAATTTGGAAGAATACAAACATGTTCTTTTGGGAGATATCTTGATGCAACTTAAAGTTGAATAGTTTTTTATAATTTTACAAACTATTGTACAGCAAATATATATATATTTTTTAAATGTCCATTTCCACCACTAGTGTCATTGTTCCTGTTATTTTCGCTTGTTTTTTTACATTTGGATTTATAGGAAATGTACCTCTCGTATACACAATTTTTTCTCGTGAAAACAGAAATGCAAAAAATTATTTGTTGGGTTCACTAGCTATCGGGGATGTTGTAAAATTAAAATATTTTATTTTTAAAATTTTCTTTAGATGATAATTGTCACGAGATTGCCATTCTGTGCATTTGTATATTCATTAAAAGAGTGGTATTTTGGAAGAGTAATTTTTTTGGAAAAAGTTTTAAAGTTCAAATTATAGATTTTGTGTAAATTGAACGTATTTCTTCAAAGACTTAGCACGGGGGTTTCCATTTTCACATTTGTGGCAATTTCCGCGTGCAGATACATTAGTGTTCGAATGACGTTTACTCTCAAGACAAAATATTACATCATGGCCATTTTTCTAGTATGGTCAACATCTATCCTTTTAGCCATTTTAGAAACGCTCAATTGTGACACTTTTTCAGATAATGTAACTATCTGTTTGACCAACATTCATTACCCAAGACTTATAATCTGTTTACAACTCTTAATCTACTTTATATTGCCCATTACGATCATTACAGTCGCTCATTTAACAATCGCAAGAAACATTTTAAAATACAACACACGTGTGTGCAAATATTATTCCATAAAAGACGATGGGCTAATTAAAGGAGCAATGTCGAGTAGTTTTAAATATCTCATAATGATTAGTGGAATATCTTCCATAAAAATACCAACTACTTTTAAAAAAAGTATAAAATTGAGAAATTTTCGCATTGAAACTCAACAAGATGATAAAAAAACAGGAGCTATCGTCAACATTAAATATCGTCGTAAAGTAGCTCGGATAACGATTCTTATGGTTTTATTATTCCTAGTATGCTGGACTCCTTATTACATTTACAACTTTTGGTTTTACTTTTTCTCCTCCCCTTTCAACATGTTTTGGCACATATTTAAAATCACAAGTCTCGTTTTTGAATTTTCAAACCCTTGTATTAACCCTATAGTTTTGTTTTATACTGTCAAGAGTTTTAGAAAGAGCTTCAATAAAATGATGCGTCGGTTTTTTCAAATGTTTAGACGTCGTCGACATTGCATTAATTGTTACCACATAGATTCATAAATAAACTTTGAAATATAATTTGCGCGCACAGGAAACGATTCTTTTTATCAATAATTTATCATTTTATACAATGTCCTATGCACTGAAAAATTGTCCAATTGATTTAATCTCCAATGTTGAATTTGGCACGTTGTCAAATGAGAGAGTCATTTTGGGAACAACTAGTTGGGACGGAACTTTTAATCTTTACGACCCAATTGAGAATGTTTTGCAACTTTCCACCAATTTAGAAATGCCTCTTTTGGACTTTTGTTTTAACGAATCTGCTACATGTGCATATTTAGGTGGAGCAGACAAAAATGTGTATTCTGTGATATTTGAAAATAACAACACTACTCCAAACGTAATAGGATCTCATGATATGCCCATAAAAAGCATAAAACACGACAAAACAAATGGGACTGTTTACACGGGATCATGGGACAGTTTAGTTAAAGTTTGGGATCCTAGACTCAAGCCGATACAAGTTTTGGATTTCCCCAGCAATCACAAGGTTTAATAAATATTTTTTTAAAAAAATATTAATTAGATTTTTTCGATGGATTTGCTCAATAATCTTTTAATAGTCGCTACGAGTAATGACAGTGTTGTATTGTGGGACATTCGAAAAAACTCTAGTCCAATTTTTACGCGCTCAAATAGATTGAATTATAGTTCACGCTCAATATCTTTTATAAGAAATGGTTCAGGTTACTCAGTTAGTTCCATTGAAGGTCGTATATCAATTGATTACATCAACAAAAAAAACAGTGAATTTGCCTTCAAATGCCACAGAGACAAACAAAACAACGAAGATGTTGTATATCCCGTTAATGTGGTGAAATTTCTCGATGAAAAGGATGGAAATATATTGTTGAGTGCGGGAGGAGATGGAAAATACATTTTATGGAATATAGATACAAAAAGGATTAAAACCAAAAGTTTACCTTATTCTACATCCATTTCTAGCATTGACGTTTCTTCAAACGGATTAGTGGCAGTTGCCCTCGGACAAGTCTTACCTCTGTCTGATTTACATTACAGTACCAACTTTAATTACGATTCGTGTCATGATGAAGATTATAGCATAAACATCAGAAGGTTATAACTTTTAAATAAATTACTTACAAAGTTTATTCTACAGAAAAAATGGGATATTTTAACATGCTTAATTTATCTTGTAACTATAAAAATTTTTAAATGATATTTATAAATAAATAAATATTACCTTGTTGGTAAAATATTGATAATCCTTTAAATTATGCATATAAAACGTCAACAAACATGTGGGTTCAATTTTATCAGCTCTAATAACGTTGAGATTTTGACATCGATATGTCTAATTTTAATTATTTTACAAGTTTTTTATTTGAAAATTACGCTTGTGTCGAAATTGCAATTGCTGAGATCTACGTTATTTTGACAAAAATGTGGATTCATTATGACAAAGTTTTCGTCTAAAAAAATATTAAAAAATAAATATTTTAAAAAAACCTTGAAATCCAACAAAGTAAAAGGCACTTTTTATTCTACCTCCTATAAACCCCATAAAAAGATACTCTGAAAAGAGCATTCTCAATGCAGGGAGGTAGATTGGATTAATTTTCCCTTCGCCTCCCAATCTAATGGGAATGCAGAGTATTGTTGGATAAAATGTGTTTTCAGGGTTTGCAAAACAGTCCTTGTCAAACTCTTTAATGTACACTATAAAACAATTTTTTTAAAAAATTATATTTTTTTAACTAACCGGTAGAATTTATTGTAATGTGAATATTTGGTAAATTTTCATGCGCAGACAAAAGTCGAGCTTTTTTAAAAACTATTGCTGTTAAACATGGTCCGACAAATTTACTAGGGTTTTTTCCTTCAACTTGTAACAAGGAAACAATATTTGCTAATCCAAAAATGGAATCGTGATCTGCAAAAAGACGGATAACTTGCCTATCATTTAAATCTAAATTAATTTTGATTTAAAATTTTTAATATATTGATAAATGTTACAATTTGCTGATTGTAAACATTTTGCAATAGCCATCTGAGTACACCTGATGGTACAACTCCATCCTATATCGAGAAAAGTTTCTTTTTCGAATTTTACTGTAATGTTTTTATAAGTGAAGAAGATGAGTTTTTTTATAATATTTTCTAGTTCATTTGAATGTTTTTTATTTTTGTCTTTGGTTAAAAAATAAAACCAATTTGAAAAAATGCAAATTCTTCCTTTGAATTGGAGATTTGATAAACTGAAATCTATTTTTGATTTATTTTTTGATTTATAAAATTTTTTAAAAAGTTTTGCAAATAAATACTGTATTTTATATTGTTGAGATTTGAGAAAACTTTCCAATTTAACTTATTCCAGATTGTTTTCTCGGGTAAATTCATTTGAAATGGAATAAATCTAATTTACGGCGGTGCATTTTTGAAAATAAAAAATCTGATCCTAAAATAAAACTTTATTATTTCTCCAAGGTGTAGCAATTCAATATCAACCTATAATGCAGCAGGTTATTTTAAATTTTAAAGCAGTTTATTGATAAAATAAACGTCATTTAGATATTTGCAGTGTCTTTTAAAGACCATGAAAAAAATGTAGTCAACGTTTATAATGAAAATTTATCCCAGGTTTTGAAATGCTTCAAAAGTCACAATGATGCAAATAATTCAATTGCCCCAAAAAGTTTAGTTTCGATCAATGACAACTTTCTACTCTATGCTTCAAAAAATAAAAGTGTTTTGACGTGTCTCAAATTAAAATCAAAAGTATCTGATGGACATTTTTTTTAAAAATAAAATTGCGTTTAGAATGATTCAATTTCAAGAAATGGGTTTCTAGAAAACCCCCATTTCCTCAAAGTATCTCCATGCCAAAATTATCTTATTTCAGGAGTCGAAAGTGTTGTTTATATTTGGAGTGTCGGCACTGGAAAACTTACCAATATTATATCCGATCATGTACAAAATATAAAAACTTGTTGTTTTGCAAATAATGGTGGTATTTTTGTCACAGGTTCTGAAGATACAAATATTAAAATGTATGATTTTTACGGTTTAATTTCCAACCAACAAAAGTGTATCGCGACTTTGATTGGTCACAATCTACCAGTTACCTTTTTATTGTCAAATAATCAAATTTCTTCAGACAGAATTTACAGCTGTTCTTTGGATTCAACCGTAAAGGTAACTTGTAAACTTGTAAAGTATTAATAATTTATAGATGTGGTCAATTTCTGAAAAATGTTTAATTTTCTCAATTTGTTTTGAATACCCGTTAAATTGTCTCGAGATGGATAATTTGGAACAGTTTATTTTTATCGGATCTTGTTTAGGAGATATTTATAAATGGAATGTATCGAAAGAAGTAAATGTTAAAAAAATTTTAAATTAATATTTTCAAATGTAGATTGAATGTATTCCAAAAAAGCACATTTTTAAAGGACACAAGTAAAATATTTTTCAAATTAAAATAATTTTTAATTTTTAAGATTACCAGTTACTTTCCTATCTTTAAATCTCGACGTTACAAATTTAATATCATGTGCAAATGATGGATTGTTTTTGTGGCAAGTGGACAACGAAATTTGCTTGAAAAGGATTGTAAATTTCGGTAATTTAAAAAAAATAAATAGTATCAATGATGATTCATAGAGAATGGATATCCGAATAGTATTTTAGTCCGGTGAAAACTGTTGATAAAAATATCGGTTATGCGGAAAAATGATTCTGAGAATAATTTTATAAAAATTATCATATTAAAAATGTAGGTTCTCCAATAAATTTGGTAACAATGCAGGTTGAAGCAGATTTTTTCAACACTGAAACAAACGAGAATTGGAACGTTAAATTTTTTGAAAAGAAAATTGACGAATCAAACATTGATTATATTGAACCTTGTACTTCAAAAATGAAGGTAAAATTTAATATTATCTTTACGATTTAATTTACGAAATGTACAAATTTTAAAATTATAGATTGAAGATTTGCTAGTTATTGATGATTAATTTTGAAATAATCGCTAAAAATTTGTAATTTTTTTTAATGTAAATAAAATTGTTACCTCGATGAAAAAACTTAATGTAAAGTTGAATGAGATTGCCAAAAATATTGTCCATTTTAATCCTTGTGGTTTAATTTGAAACTAAAAATGAAAATTTAAAATTTAAAATAATATTATTTTAATGTTTTTTAATGACCATTTTGTATATAAAATTGTCTTGTGTATTTAACAAAAAATACATTCCACTGCAGAATAATATTGTAAATGCGAAAATGAATAGTCTATTGTGGAATATTCCTTTCCTATAAGTCGTTCCTTTAGAATATATTAAAGCGGCAATAAGATACTGGAAAATAGAAAAAACAAACATTGTGCTATTTTTACAGTTGGTGCTATTCATTTTTGATGTAGATGCAGGTGTTTGAGAGCAATAGTTTGATTTTAAAAATTGAAAAACTCCTGCTTGAAACGATATGAATATAAAAACTTGAAAAAATAATGCAGTTATTCTTTTGCACGTTATTAAGGAAGCCCCGGGTCTTTTTTTGGCAATTGAGTCAGCTGAAGGGTTGTTTCCCACTAATAGTATTAATTAATTAATCGAGTAAAATAAATTACTCAATATGGTGAGAGTAGTGACAAGAAAAAGGTCTATAAATAGAAACATTGCGTCCGTTAGATTAGATGACACCTATATAAATTATTGAGACAAAAAATAATTATAATAATTAATTACCGAATAAAGAATTAGCACAGTAGTGAATTCGATAATACTGTACAGAGCCATAAACTTTAAAATAGATTGTGAAGTAACCAGTCCACATCTACCCTCCTTAATCAAATACAGTAAACTTTCTATCCCGTATTTCGTCGAGGTAAAAGGAGCAGCAACGCACGTATCGCTATTACTCAGTGATATTCCAACATGGGCACATTTCATAGCATCGCAATCATTTGCTCCATCACCAGTCATAGATACGATCAAGCCATTATTCTGATAAATGGTAATCAATTCTGATTTTTGGGTTGGTGTCATTCTTGAAAATACTTTGCAATAGGGAAGAATACTGCTCAGAAAAGAATTGTATTTTTTATTCAGTACATTAAACACTTTACCCGTCATGATAACGTTGGCGTGTTTAAGAAACCCGAAAGTTATTCTATTTTCATTTTCTCGCATAAAAACTCGCAAACAAATGATTTTATCGGTAGAATTTAAAAATTGATGGCAATCGTTGAAGGTTAAAGTCTCGTGAGTTTCATTCCCATCTATAAAATCCAATATACAGCAACCTTCTTCATCAATAGAATGGAGAGTAGGAGTAGGACATTTTTTCACGCATTTAATATAAACACACGATTTATGATCAAGAATTATTTCTGATTGAACCGCTATACTTACAGCCGTATGTGCATTATCTCCTGTTGACATTACGCATGAAATGTCGGCATTTCTTAACGTCTGGATTGTGCTAATTACACCGCTTCTTAATTTATTCGTGGTTAAAAGCAGTCCTAGATAAGACAAGTTTTGTTCCAGGTTTGATCTGTTTTCAGGTAAAATAGTATGCCACTTGTATGCTTTTAAAGTTCTGCAAGCGAGGGCCAACACTCTGTACCCCTTTTTAGTGTAATGTAAAAGTTTTTTATTAATTTCTTCAATCCTAGAATCAAAATCATCGTTTTTATTACAAAGAGATAGAATTTTTTCAGGCGCTCCTTTGACGTATAACATTAAATCGGATGTACGATTTGAACTGCACACTACACTCATCATTTGAGTTTCCGAACTGAATGGGAGGTATCTTATGATTCCCAATTCTTCCAACGTTTGGGGCGATTTTACTACGACAGGAATCAGTTCGTCATACTTGTCTAATCCCGTTTTAAATTCTTCTAATTTCTAGTTTGAAAAAAATTATATAAATTCCTTAATGTTTAATATTTTAAAATATTTTTTTAATACCCATCCAGTAGATTTGAACATTGCTACATCTATCGTATCTCCCGACAATTTTCCATTGATTTCAGTTAACATGTGACACGAAGCTAGGCATTTCTTTATAAAAACGTCATCCTTCAAATCTTTTATTCGTTCTACTATTCTGAATAAAAAATTAAAAAATAATAATAATTTATAGATTACTTTGAACTGGCAGAAAATACCTTTTCCGCAAATATCTTACTCTCTGTCAACGTTCCAGTTTTATCAAAACATGCCAAATCGACGAGACCGGCAAAATTAATATTTCTGGGACTGTAAGAATATATTCCGTGCTTTTTTAGGCGAGCTTGAGCGTAAATAAAACCAATAGTCATTGAAGCAGGTAGTGCAGGAGGAACTAAGATTTAAAATTAAAATTTTTTATTTCTATTGATAAGTTATTTTTAAATTTCAATTACCGACAATAGTTATAATATCAATCACTCGTATTATAATCTCTGATAAACTTCTCTAAAAAAATAAATTTAATTAAATTATATTATATTATATTTTCACCTCATTCAAAAACAAAACAATAGAACTATAAATCATCCCAATAAAACAAAAACAGGTCAAAACGAGAAGAAATTTTATACTTTCAGCGTAGAAACTTTTATTCATTGGTTTTGGATATAATATGGAACGTATCATGCAACCTTTGAGAGAAGAAAATCTAGTTTCTACAGCCATGGCTAATATCTTACAATCGCGGTAATATCTTGTCTGTATAACGTGAGTTCCGCAAAAAACCGTATGTCTCTTGTGAATGCTTGAAGAATACGTACTTTTAAAACTCTCCGCATCGATGGCTAATTTAGTAACTGCAACAGATTCACCTGTCAACATTGATTCGTCTACCACCACACTTCCTGTTAAGAGAACGGCGTCACAAAACATTGTGTAATTTTCAGTAGGGAGATAAAAGAGTGTTTGAGGAACGATATCCAAACTGCTCATTTCATGAGTGTCTAGAATAATTTTTAAAAATAATTACAAAATAATTAATACTTCCATTTGAGTCCATTACTGTTACGTCCATTTCAGGTTGTTGAGACATTTTTATCATTTTTCGATTTTGCTAAACTTTGTATTTGTAACACAGTTTAACAAAACAGTACAATTATAATTATATTAAAAAATTGACGCTGATTCTCATGATGATCTTGGTTTTTCTCAAGCACACCCAGTTTTTGTGTTACCTGCATTTTAGAAAAACCTCCTTCAGTGGACATTCAAACAGTCATATATTCACAACATCTTGACAAAAGTGATACTAAATTATAATAATCCAACAGAGTGAAGATTGGCTTTCGAATGCGATATAATTTAACTCGGTTAAGGATAAATTTTATAAGTTATATCCTAAATACTGCTATATTTTGTTTAAAAATAAAAAAATTTGGAAGCCAAATGAATATATATATAGACGAATTGGTAAAATGTGCTGTCTTTAAAATGAGACACTTCGATTATTATAATTTAGCATCACTATAGTCAAGGTGTTATAAATATATAACTGTTTGAATGTCGATTGAAGGGGATTTTTTCTAAAATACAGGTAACATAAAAACTGGGCGTGCTTGAGAAAAACCAAAACCATCATGAGAATCAGCGTTACTTTTTTAATATAATGTAATTAATTTCAGGTCAATACAAAATTCGTGTTGAACTGTATTATTAATTTTATAACTAATTTTAAATTATACCTTTTTGTTATCATACAACGACACCCCTATTGAAAGCATGGAAATGAAAACGAGAGCTCCAGCATAATAGTAATAATTATCTAAAAACCACAACGTGAACGAAGCAAGTTGAAAAATATAAAAGGGGTTAATAATTTCATGCACCATCAAATCCCAGTAAGATTTTTCCTTTATATCGATACAATTTTCGCCGTATATAAATTTTTTATCCATCATTTCGTTGTATGATAAACTATTTTCTTTTGTCAGGATTTTACACGACTGACCAGTTAATCCTCTATAAATTTAGTAAAAATGTTTTTAAATTAGCTTACTGAAGACTTATGAACGTGTCTGAGTCTTTTTCATGTATATATTTAACATTTTTATATTCGAAAAATACAGTTTTTTCATTCTAAAAAAATTATTAATAAAAATAATGAAAAACGTAATTTAAATTTAAGAAATACCACCAATCGACGAGTATTGTGACTAAATTTAACTGGCTTTCTCAAATCATGATAATAAACCATTGTTCTGGCCACGTGCAATTTTCCATGAGAATCGACCAATACAAAAAAAAGGGCATCCCTTGGTTTGCAGCGAATGCACGTCAATTGAATATAAATGTGTTTTTTCCATATAAACAAGATTACGGGAGTAAAACCCATCAATATTGTTACTAGAAAAGTCATGTATCGACGAAAATTTTTGCTAGTGTACCCGTAACATTGCTAGAAAATTTTTAAAAATATTTATTTATGTATTTATTTACCATATCATCTCCTCTCAAATCAGCCACAATGAAGCTATTGTGAAATTTCCCCATTTTATAGTTTTTATTATTAAAAGTTGTACAGATCTATACGAAACTTTCGACTCTATTATTTACAATTTTACTTTACTTTATTTCATATTATCAATTTAAACTTTAAACAAACATTAATATAATTTGGAAAAAGAAAAAATTAATCAATTAATAAATTTTATAAATATTATTTTATAAAAAAATTAAATTATCAATTTATTTTTTACCAAATTTCCCCCTAAACTCTAGAATAATGAAATAAATCAATTGATTGTCGATATTTTCAACTCATTTTACAAAAGTCGAAATATTAATATTATGGTGAATGAAAAAAGCATTAATTACATACATTTTTTGTAATGTGATGCACTAGAAATTCTCTGTTGCATAACTGCGATACAATTTAAATAAACTAAACTTATTATTGTTGAAATTTAAATTTTATTTACAACAATTTCCATAAAATACGTTTAAAAAATATAATGTCAAACGTGAAAGATGTTGTACTTTTGCTTATTGGACTTTTTTGTGCTTTAATAAACGGTGTGTTTTAAAAATATATTAAAAATTAAATATTTACAATTTTAGGAGTTGTAGTATCCAATTTTATGTTAATTTTACATGTCATGAAGCTTTTTCACAAGTGTACAACGTTCAATATTTATCAACAATACTTGTATGGTTTGGGACAATCATCATTTGTGGCATTTTTCAAAATTATAACAAATCTTCAAATACGCCATTATGGTCCTGGATTTAATCAATTTATCAAGGAAAAGGACAGTTGTGTCTATATTTCAAATCACGTGTCTTTTCGTAATTAATTTCAGTTTTTAATTCATTTTTTATTTAGTCGACTTTTGTACTGTAGAAAACTTTTTTTGGTGTCGTCCATTTAATCACTTTTCAAAATTATTTTTTACACCAAAATCATCTACCAAGTATATTCCCTTTTATGGGTTCATTATAAAGGTTTTCGAATTTTTTTATTAAAAAAAACTTTTTTATAGAATGGCAGGTGCATGTTTATTAATCGAAACGGCAAAGAGAAACAAAAAGACTTGCATGATAAACTTTCAGACATTAGACAAGAAGACAAGCCAGTTAATTTAATTTTTTTTTAAATTTTTTAATGTAATTAAGTACACTATCGTTCTGTTTCCTGAATCTACCCGATATATACCTAATAGAAAGACGTTAAAAGCCAAAGCACGCGAGTTTGCCATTCAAAACGGTATTGTTTGTTTTTTTTTAAATTACTGTTTACTTTTAGGATTGGAACCTTTGAATCACACCCTTTTTCCTAGAGTGGGGGGTTTTCATACCGTTTTAAAATCAAGGAATGATTTGTCCGTTATTTATGACATTACAGTATTTTATGAAACTGCACTAGATCGAAAAAATAACATTTTCCAGGAATCGCCATCAATAACATGTATTATTATTTTTTAAATTAATTAATTAATAATTAAAGCTTTGTCAACTCTATGTAATTCTACTCTACATTTTTACGTTGAAGCGATTCCCATGTCTAGTTTGCCGTCCGATAGACAAGATATGTTTGTTTGGTTATACGATAGATTCAGCATGAAAAATATGTAATATATATATATTTTTTTTAAAATATATTTATAAATACATATCAATTTAATATCTAGGAGGCTGGAATCTTTATTAAATGGACAATCAACATGGGGCACAGGAAAATTACTAGATACCTCAAACTTTTACCTTTATATAAACGCGACGTTAATAATATCTTTATTTTTTGGAGTAGGATTCATATTTGGTCTTAAAGTTCAATTAATTTGGATTTTTTGTACAGCTGTGTGCACCCTCATATTGTCAAATATAGACAATTAAATATCAATAATAATAAAATAATGTCAATTAAAAAGTCCACTAGTCAGTATACTTTAATAAATATTAATTTTTTTAAAATTTAAATTAAATTAAATCGAGGAGTATTATAATTTATGAATAATTTTAAAAATGCGCATATTTTTTAGAAATTTTTAATAAGCTACAAATTCTAATCTTTAATAGAGATTATAATATTTAATTATAAACGAACATTAATATTTTAAAAATTCATACACCCTGTTTTGTAAATACATGCAAGTAAAAACTTGATTCAATCATTTGGAATAGTGAGGTTTTTAAAGGTTGAGAAAAAAGAATAAACCAACTAAAGCTTACATTTTGGAAAGTAGTTGGAGTATTCCATCAATAGTAATTCGTTCCATATTATCCAACACAAAACAACCATCTACAATGAAGGAACTGTCATTAACAGGGCAAATTTTCTCAGGTAAAAATGACTCGTTTGTTGTTAAATTGGCTATAAACTGCTCGTCGTCCATATTACAATAAGGAACGTTCCCACTTTGATTATACAGCTCCCAAATGAATACACCATATGACCACGTTTCAGACTCTGGAGAAATTTCGTTCATGTGTTTAAAGTTTTCTCCCTCGTCGGGTAAACTACTGTTGAAACTTAAAATTGTTTTTTCCAGAAATACACTATCTGAAGCCAGTTTGAGGCAATCGTTGGAATATTCGGCTGAATTTGCGTCAGATTTTATAATACCGTCGTTACCAAATTTTTTCAACTTTGATATATAATTCTTGAGACGTTCCGGACTCCACCAACGAATAGTCTGCGGAAATTCATTGGCATATTGACTTTTTGGTTCTCTGTTTCTAGATCCGCAGCTTACAAAACTCAATTTAACCAATCCTTCTCCAGAAATTAGCACGTTTCTGGATGCAACGTCTCCATGTAAAAACCCTTTTTGGTGTAAATGGTGGAGAGCTCTAGCAATTTGGACAGCAATCGACCTTTTCATAATGTCGTTGATTGATATTTTTAAGCTTGTATTTTGAGAATCACGAATCAAGTCTTCAAGAATACCCTATTAAAATATACAATTTACAAATTTAATTATTTATATTAATTACCATATTTAAATATTCAAAAAGAACCAAATTTGGAGTACATTCAGCACAAATCCCTATGAGATTGACAATGTTTGGACAATTACAATTTTTTAAAATTTTCAATTCGTGAAAAAAAGCACTTGTCAAATCTCGATCACTAGCCAATAAAGACTTTACCATAAATACGTCGCTTGTCGTATTGTTGAAATTTTCACTGAATTTAGAAAGAAAAACATCTCCGTACTTTCCACGACCTTTTAATTTAAAAAAATTTAAAATTTAAACTAAATTTAAAATACCCAATATTTTAACAGTTTGCAATGATCTCCTGTCAAATTTGTTGCATAAATCGAAAATTTGTTGGCGATTAAAAGACGAATTATTGGAGGTTGATATGAAACTATTGTTGTAATTTTTCCTATCACAGAAATTGTCTAAAAGAAATATTTTAAAAAAAATCTGAGATGAATTTAAACCATTATTGGCAACATTAGGTAACGGTCTATCACGTGCTGACATTGGAGGAATAACCTCTGAAGATTTGGAAGACGACGTGTTTTTACTGTGAGTCACGCTGTTTTTATTTCCAGATATCGGGGCGAGTCTTGTATGAACAACGTATCCATTTTGATCTTGCTCCATGTTTGTAACAGGATTAAACTGGTGGAGTCTAAAATTTTGGCGCATATTTTGTACGTCTATGTGATTTTTGTTAAAACTAACAGCATTTCTAACATTGAGGTTGTTTACGTTGGAGCAATCTCGATAATAATCTTCTGATCCTAAAGTAGAATTAAAAATAAATTAAAAATAATTTTTTTACTTGAATCAACAATCAACATTTTCTTTCTAGTTCGAGCGCGAGATATTCGTAAACTGCAATATATTGCAACACAAACTAGAAGAAATACATACACGACTGAACCAATAACTGAAAGAAGGATAATGTGAGATTTTGATAGTTTGGAAGATATTATGACGCGATTGACAGAGTCCTCTACAGTAGTATCTGTTAAAAAATTTAAAAAAAAGTAACGAAAATTTATAATAATTTTTTATTACCATTTCCCATTAATGACAGTTTCACAGTATACTTTTTGTAAATTCTTTCTTCTCCTACATTCTTGTCAATTTTACACGTATATTCTCCTTGATGTTTTCGTGTAAAATTATTAATAATGATATTTTGACGTGCACTTTTCTAAATTTTAAAATTAATTGCGTAAGTATTAGTTTTTAATTATTAAAATTGTATTTATAGAAAAATACCTGTAAATTTTCTAGTGGAGTCTTCCACTTTATATCGAATCCTTTTGAAACGAATTGTGGAAGAATACAATCTATTCTTATATATGACCCTAGAGGGTAAGATTTATTCACACTCAAATCATTGTAAGAAGCATCTAAATTAAAATTTAATTCAAATAATCAAAAATAACAATCAAAAACATTACCTATAACAAAAACTCTGACACTATTATACAGTGTATTTAATTGGTCAGAAACTTGACAAGTGTATACTCCATCATCTGAAAATTTTACAGGGTTTAAAGTCATCACTGAACTGGACTTTTTTCGCGTAAATTCATTACTTCTTTTAAACTTTTCATTTTCTTGTTTATTAAATTCATCATCATCCTGTTCAAAATTGTCATTTCTTACTGAAATGTGGTTCTGCACACCTAACCAATCTGCACTGACTTTGTTGTTCTTTAAGACTGCAAAAGGGCCGTTTATTTTATTATCGTTCTCAACTCCATCCACCGATGAATCAAGATACCATTTCGTTTTTAGTGAGGATTCCGATTGAGCTTTACATGTTAATTTTTGCTTGGTTCCAATATAAAAAACACGGTCATCGAACAAAGAGATAAATTTTAATCCCTCTGAAATTTTAACATTAAAAAATTATTTATAAAAAATTTTTAAAAAGTATTTATATTACGAATGACGTATAAAAGAGCCTCTTTGGAATATATGATTTTGTAAGCAGAAGATTTAACCACACAACGATAGCGTCCTTCATTGTTTTCACTTGCAGAGTTTATTTGTATTGTTCCTTTATTTTCATTTATTGTAACATCCAATGATGTGGACTAGAAAATTATTTAGTTTAAAAAGTTAATATGGTAAAAATTAATATTAATTTACTTTTATATCAACTCCATTTTTTTGCCAGTTGATTGTAGTTTCTGGGTACGGCTCCGCGTCAATAATGCAGTGAAACTGTGTGTTTAGATTTTTGTGTATACGAACGTCCACGGGATGTTGAACGATTTTTGGAGATTCTAACATTTCAAAATTTAAATAATAAATTTAAAATTTAAGTTTTAAGAATTGTTAAATTAAAAATTAAAATTAAATTGCAAATTACTAGCTACATTTATCTCAACACTTGCATTATACTGGCCCGCGATATTGGTTGTGGAACATTTGTAAATTCCACTGTCGGACTTTTTGATTACTTTCATGTTGAGAGCTTTTTGAAAAGAAACAATTTTAGTCTCATTTTTCCGGTTTGTATGATACCATCTATACTTGTTTTTAAAAAATAATAATTTCTTTTTAATAAATATATAAGAAATTACGTAATTTCGGGTAAAGGCAGTGATTGTCCAGCTATACAGTTTAATTTCAAATTGGAGCCAAGAGGCATCGTTTTAAGACCGTTTAAAGTAGTAAATGGTGTTATTCTGTCGATTTCATCAATATCTGAATTTATTTTTTTTAGAAATTTTAAAAATTTTAAAAAAATTACATGATAGTATAACCATGATGGCGTATTCTAAAAATTCATCCTCATTCGATCGATAACCAATTCTACAAACATATGCTCCGGATGAAGTACTTTTGACACTTTTAATTCCCAATCTACGTCCTTTTTCCATATAACTTTCACTGTCTATCAAAATGTCCTTGTGGTACCAACTGATGTTGATATTATCGTCCTTTATTCCATCGTCCGATATGGGGCACTTTAAAGTAACCGGACCCCCTCTTCGCACATATACTACTGGCTTAAAATCCGAGAGGTCGATACTGAGGTAGTTTTTGTCTGCATTTAATTAAGTTTTAAATTTTTTAAATTAAAAAAATGTGACGTTAAATTAAATGTATTTTATTTTCTCATTATATTTTTAGTGCAATACATTGCAATGTGTCGAATGAAAGTTATAAATCACAATTGACATGAAAAATTACAACTGTACATTATTCCAATGTCACTGACATGACGTTTGATAAATTGATATATTGAGCAACAACTTGCAATAAAACAATTTAAAAAATAAAATTACCTTTAAAAGAGATTGCAAAATATGAAGATTCTTTTGTACTTCCAGCTTCATTCCATCCCGCGCATTGATAAACACCAGATAACATGCGATAGCCTTGGTTATTATCAAACCTTTTTATCGTTATAATGATGCGATTGTCTTTTAAAATGGTGGATTTTAGATTATCCTCAATTCTAAATTTGAAATAAATTTTATTTCATTAATTTATAAATTTTATAAGACTACTTTTTCCCATTGAAAAACCAAACAATATTGGGTTTAGAATTGCCGGAAACGATACAGGTTAGTTGGAATTTGTAATCATTTTTCATGCTGTTGTAATCAAAATCTGCATACGTTGTAGTCAATTTAGATTCATCTGTAAAAGAATGGGGATTTAAGGTTCTGGTTGTTATTTTTGATGTTTTTGATATCCCTAAAAATCATACTTAAAAATGATTATTATTAATTACACAATATATTAAGCTTAACTCCTCCCGTCATAATAGACCCTGAAGATTTTGAAGTTGTATTTCTCGCCATGCATCGAAAAATCCCATCATCAGCCGAATAATCCACATGTGGAATATACAAATGAGATTTCTCAACAATAAACATTCTATTATCACCTTGATTAGACATTGAAAATTTTCCTCCATTTCCGCCCCTTTCAAGTGCCTTTATTCGCATATTCTTTCCATCTATACTCCACCAAAATTTAATATTTTCATCGTCAGAAACTCTACATCTCAAAGTAATTGGTTGGTCTTGATAAACAGTCTGAGATTCCGGGGTTTCGACAAAATATAGCGAATGCTGTCCCCTTACATTCAAAGCTTGATGTGAAATGATAGCTAAATAAAAAAAGTTCAAAAGGCGCATATTAAATTTTGCGTATAAATTTATATAATATTCATAAAACGATTTCAAGATAGCATGTGAATAATATTATCCTTACGTTCCAATGCAAAAGAGACGATAAGCTTAAATTGCAAGACAGTAATAAAAAGTAAGAAACAATCAAAATAATATCGACGTTTAATTTTCATTTCCCCCTTTTATAATATTTTAAACTCCAAACTTTTAATCTATCGATAGTGTCATCAATATTCGTGACGAGTGTGTCTTTTTTGAATTAAATTTGACGAAATTTAATAGGTTTTATGATAAGTTTTATCACCTCAATTATTAAATGGTGATTGTTTTTTTATTGTAGAATTCATTCTGAATTGATAAAGATAAGGAGTTTAATTGAATGGAAAATAATTTATTTAATTTATCCGTCAATGCTTTTGAGGTATAAACTTTTAGGGCTTTTTTACAACCTTTTAAAAATTATTTTGAAAGTTTTCAAGTTGTAATAATAATAAATAATAAATAAATATAAATTTATAAATATTGTAGACGTTAACATTAAATTTTTTCAGAAATGGGCCGGTCATATAATGTCTGCATAAATTTATAATTAATCCTCAGAGTTGTGGTATAATTTAAACTTTGTAGTGTTAAAATGCAAGACCATAAATCTTAAATGTCCCGATTCAAATCGAATTTCGAGCGTTGAAAGGCTGATTCAAAAAAATATTAGTTCAATGTGTTGTCGATTTCAGTTATTCATCATTCATCATTGGGGAATTGTAATTTTGTTATGGTAATGGTTATTTTACAAAGGTCTTGAGGATAATTGATAAATTTATAATTTTATAAAAATTTGTTAAAAAATGTAAATTTACAAAAATTTTATTAATTTTTAAAATTGTTCATATCTCTCAAGTGTCTTGACCCCTTTGATTTTTATAATTTTGATATTAATTCATGATTTTAAAACGAGAATAAAATAATAACGTATGTCCATTTTAAAAATATTCATTGTAATATTTATAATAGTGAATATAATTTAAAATTTTTACAAAAAATATTACCAACTAATAAATACATCCTCAGCCTACTTTTAAAAATTTTTGTAATAAAAGAACCACTAAATAAAATAAAATTAATTATTATACTAATTAGACTTGGAATAATTATTACCTCTTTATCCACATGACAACCATTATTTGTAAAAGAAAAGAAACTAAAACAAATGTCATCATAAATTATATATAATTATAATTTATTCTCATTTAAATTACCGGAATTTTTTTCAAAGCACAACAAAGTACTCAATGATACCCATAACGAGGCCATAAATAACGATAATGTCGATAAATGAAACATTTTTTCATCTAGTTGATAAAAAATAATGTCTATAATTTTCGACATGTAAACATTTCGTTACATCCAACAGATATTGGCCCGTCAGTACAACATTCTGAAATATTACTCACTTTTATTGATCTCGCTTAATTTATGTTCAAATTAAAATCCATTTAGATATATTTTTATTGTACAAATTGTTAATATATTCATGAATCATAATTATTATTATCATGATGAAAATGCACTAGTCTAAAAATACAAATATTGTTAGCTGGTGCTTACAGGAATAATTTATAATATATATAAATTTTTTATACTTTTTTGAAATTTTAATGTCTACGTCATATTTTTAGACGAGTGTAATTATTACAAAAATCGTATTATATACTGCAGGATCCTGGTGGTAGTATCATTAGTGATCAAGTCCATTATGTGCGTTACAAAAAAAACTGACATAATGACTTGTCTATCTCCTAATTATAATGACGATATTCATTCATGCCATATGAACTTTATAAGAACAATGTTGAACTCAGTCGTAACCTCAGGGGAAATTTTGGGAAATATGATACAATGAATTTTCAAAATTCTTAACATTTCTTAACCCGATGTACACTACAAATTTATTATTCATTATAATTATTTAGATACATTTTTTCAAATATTTGCATTAATTATTTTTAATATAGCTACATAGTTTGAAGTTGTGTAAAATTAACAATTTCAGAAATATTTAATACAAAATGTTATTTACATATTAAACAAATAATATTAACAAATATTAAATACTGGGAAAATTCTTTAAATTTATTCTACGTTTTATTATTCTGAGAAAGGTTACATTTTAAAAATGTATAAAATTGTGTTGCTTTTTTGCTTATTAAACTTTACAGAGATTTCTTCCTCCGAAAATGAAACATGTAATAGTTTAAATTTAGAGATAAATGATAAGTTGTCTTATTATTAGGGCCACCATTTACAACTTTTTACAACATTTTCATATTTACAACTTTTTATAAACGCTACTACAATTTCAAGGCTCGGATTATAAGTAAAATAATT